>RQIL01012566.1:0-11263 GCA_003951145.1 Jimgerdemannia lactiflua | reverse complement strand
CCCAGCCCCCCTCCTCTCCCCTCCAGAGTGCACTCCTCCAGAACTTCCCGACTTCCCCTTCCCCTTCCCCATTGTTCTCCACCCCTCAGCCCCTCCAGCTCCTCCACCATTCTTGACTGCTGCCGCAAAGCTCGCTACTCCTCCATTCCCAGCTTTCCTGCTCGACTCCTGCCCTCCTCCTACTCCTCCACCTGTTGACGGTCTAAAAAACCCTGGCCCCAGCCCTATCCCTCTCTTGCCATACTGTCATTTGAAGGCTGGCCCATCCCCCATACCAGTACGCCTGTCCGTGCCTTGCTTGGTCGCCATCGCCTTAAGAGGTTTCTCAATAAAACGATGAAAAGTGTGTCAAAAGTGTGTGTGGGAATTTGTGTAATGTGAATGTTACCAGAGAGAGATGTGATGGCTTATCATTACACCAGTACATAATCGAATACAGGAATTATAGCATACTTGTATTTACTGAATATTTAAAACAACAATGTATACAATAGCCAATATAGCAAGATGTGCAACAGAAATTACCTTTAGAAATTATAATGGAAATATACAAATCAATCAAAAATGTCAAATATCTATTATCTATGGCTGTGATATGTATAGACTGGAACAACTCTATTGAATACTTAATAGATAAATATATTCACTATATAAGTGCATGCAGTGATCGATTTGTAGATTTAATATGCAAATCAATGAAATCTGTGTTCCACTACTACAGATAGATAAAAATTATGTACACTAATGAAATGCAAACCATTGCACAACACAATACTTTATTAAATCTCATGGATTTAATATCACACATTCAAATAGACATATATTGTGCAGACTTTTGAGCCATCTTAATCGAAGGCCTTACAAATATATGTAATGTATTAATATAATTTCCAAAAGTTGAGGATTGTGGATTCAGTAAAACATCTCAGACATAGTGGGATTTCAGTCTTTTGGATTTCATTTACTCTATCAGATCAACATTGACACATATCATGCTTATCAGGTAGCCTGATTTGCTATCCCAGTCCAGACTTTCAGAATGTGATAAAATCAAATTTGTTGAATTGTTCAATGCCACCATATCAAATATTGGAAATTTGTTGATATGTGTGCCAGACATCCAAACACTCTGCATCATGGGTCAGATATATATTCACACTCATGCTAGATTTACTACATTATATGACCATCTCTTGAAATCAGCGTTTCTTGTAAACAATGCCGCCAAAATAAAAACTACTATCTGTAAGCTCACTTAGAGTCAAGCAATCAAACATGTCTATAGAAATAGAAGGATTCATGAAATTAGTCCAAAACTCATAGTATGTTGACAAAATAATGCTTATTCACAACTGGTACCAGACCAATAGCACTGCTACTCTCATACTACATCCACATGGATTCGGAAAAACAACCAATTTATTGATGTTATGAATGTTTTTTGAGCTTGTTTATGGTGAGAGCATTATTGAAAAAAAATGTTGCAGAGAATTATTTGAATAATAGTATATCAGAACCTGTTACCCTATATTACTTGATACCAAATTTGGATATTACCCAATTATACATTTAAATCTATGGCATATTGCCAAAAATACATAGGGAGAATTGTTGAATAAACTTTCAGATATTATTGGTGAAATATTTTGGAAACACAGTTATGTTACCAGGTATTTATCTGGTACAGAAAAGGGTGAATTTGCAATGATTGAAAATAAGAGCACTTTGTATCAGGAATACGATTTGGCATTGCAAAAATTATCCATGTATCTGCAATGCTTCCATAATGCCAAGTGTGTTATATTGGTTGATAAATATGAGACTCCAGCATTTGACAATCTCGATGTCCTGATTTCACAGCAGTTTAATGAGGCATACTACTGCAATATGATTGGAATTCTGAAACATATTTATTTGTCTTTGCTTGGAGATAACCCACATCTCCACAAAGCCTTTGTGGTTGGCATTCTTCCAGTAGAGACATCAGTGCTATTTTCTGGCTGTGATGATCTCAGCATCCACTCAATGTCACATGGTGGGTTTTCAAACAGGTTTGGTTTACAGAAAGTGAATTAAATATAGGTGGTGGGAGTGGTGGGGGGCACTGGTGCAGGGGCATCAAGCTGTACCGAATTAGACAATGTAACAAATTCGTGGACACAATAAGACAGCTTATTGCACACATCAACAGTGTAAAAATAATCACATTGCTTAATAAGAAATGTCTGCAAATAGACTGTTGAGACAACATTGAATTTGACCAGCTTTGCAAGCAAGATGATGTGACAGTATCAATGTTTCGGTATCATGCTAGGTAGATATGTATAGGTCATGTGATCTTACTGTAAAATTTATATTGGGTGCACAATATTATATGGGCATGTGATTACTTGCTGAATTTTCCATTGTAGTTGATCCCAAGGTGTTTGGTCTCCTCAAAAAGCTTCTTAAATCATACTGGTGAAAGCTTGGTTTTCCAGACTTCATCAGGACTCAGGATCGAATAGTCAGCTTCAGCAGCTTTGGCAGATTCAACAACTTCTCTCCATGCAATTGATATCAATGAAATGTCCAAACATTAAGTTGGTCTAAGGATGGGGTAAATCATATGTATTTCATGATTTCACATAGAGTTTTTGGCAGAAGCACAAGTGGTTCAGACACTAAAGATCAAATAAAAATTTATAATTAATCAGAAATAAAATCTGGATTATCATAATTATAAAATGTACCTTGTAATAATCTATTGTCCATTGTGAGCAGAGCTGTACTTATGGACTGGAAGTATGATTTGAGTATATTTATACACATATTTATATTGTCACAATCATTATTTATATGTTCTCAGATATATTTATTTAAATACACATATCTCCTGTTGATCTACAATTATCTTTACTTTATTAGCTATTCTAATATGCATCTTTGTGAGACAACAGAGCATACTGCTGGGTTTCTATTCTCTATGCAACACAACAAAATTAGTCAATAAATATGGGAAATCATCACTATCACCCAAAAACCCCAACCAAAAAGATAGATTAATAACATTGATTTGTTTGAATTCTTTAATTTAGTTATATCATTGTTGATAGTTTTCAATCCTAATATAGTTATGCTGTTGTCAATATTTTTCATCAATGATATGATATCGGGCAATGGCAAATGTGTGGTGGTGGCTAGCTATGTGTTATGGTAGGCACCACCAAAGCCTATCAAACATTGATGGATTCTGTTGATACAGCTGCAGTGCAACTGGTATAAAGCTGTAGATAATATTTGTGGCAACTGTGATCAATATATCATCATGTGTACAATGAGAAAATGGCTCCTTGCTCAGTATACAATTAAGTAGTGCATTTAAATACCACTTCATAATCTCTTGCTTTTCAGGATCTGTTTGTATTACAAGATCTTTAGTGTCAAATGGAGTGCTGAGAGATTGATTGGTACATCAGGGTTGAAGATATAAAAATCAAAGTCATACTGTATGTGTAAATGTCTTATTGCTTCAGAGTGGAATTCTTATGAAATATTCCTACTGTAAAGAAGATTAATAAATTCAAGATTGCAAATGATCTGTATACAGATCTCAGCCAGGAAAGATGGTGCAATTGACATGTTTGTTTATATAAAAATATGGGAGGCCAGTCATGGTTGCATCCCTTTTATAATGATGTCCGATATTATTATCAAGCCAATAGAGAGTTGGTACTGTGATTTGAAAGTCAGCGAACATGGTTATCTCTAAGATATATTTTATAATCAATTATTATGAAAGACTCACACAACTGAATGCTGGCACTTACATATTTGGTGTTATGGTAGATGAACTTATTCATACATAGAAAAATAGTAATATATACAAGATCAAAGCAAGCAACAGAGCTGTACATATTATATTGTGTATATTTCTGTGTAACATTTTGGTGAATTAATGATAATGTCATATAACACATGACTTCACTAGATATAACCTACAGCAGTCTAGATCTATGTGATGATTAAACATCAGGAACCTGCAACGAAACAATTAAAATGCATTATCTGTATAGCAAACTGTAATAAGTCTTTACAACTAATAATGATAAAAAGTATTCTGTACTGAAAAAATTATTATTATGGCTGATTTGCACAAAGTTTATCTTGAAACCCAAAGAAGGTGGGCAGGCAGGGGTATATGGTTATATGATCATTTATGCTGGACCCAATAGGGATTTAATGTATAAAAATGTTGAGTCTAGCATTTTTATGCATTAAATTATATATTTAGTGAGATTGTACATGGTCATATGATCATTTATATAGTCTAACATTTCAGAATAGTAAAGACTATTTACTAGTTCACGTAAATACTTAATGTACAAATATTTTAATCATCTTGCCATTGTGTCCATATTATAAAATTGTGCACTAGATTTCTTTTTATAATGTCTGTCAATAAATTGGCCCTCCTATCTTGTTTTAAACATGTCCCATTGTCTACTCCATTCATTTTTACCCCCAGTATTATATATATTCCTGGATTTCAATCAACCTTTGTACACTCTGCCAAGTCTCATTATCTCTATAATTTCTGCACTATGCACAAACCCCCACTCACCTTCTTCACTTATGACCACCTTGTACATGGTACATCCACTATGCCACTCTGTGATACATCTGTTACTATATGATTCTGTGATCTTTGCTCTTTGCTTGAGATATATACATAAGGGCTACAGATCCTTGTCGGTGCTAGCATGAGAACCTGGCTTGCAATATTGGCTGCCAAGCAGATGTCAAGAATTGTTGGGATTGTAGATATTGGAACAGAATATAACTTTACAGAGCAGTTTTTGTTGATGGAGGTACCTAGAGAGCATATGAGAGATAATGAGTATGTATATCAGTGCCCATCACAATACTCTGAGACTAGATACTATGAGATTTCTGTTTCCATGCTGCTAAATTCAAGGGAGTGCCTGTTGCCAGAAACCAGGAGAATCGAGATGCACTACCCTGTAACATTCATACATGGTACAATGGACATGGTCTCTGATTTCAAGAATTTGGATAGTTTGGTAGAAAAGATTGATGAAATGGTCGAGGTGGAAATAGTATATGGTGGTGACCATAGACTGTCAAGCAAGGAGGAATTCAAAGTAATTGAGAAAGCTATCAAGAAAATGATAGATAGTATATACAAAATATATCACTAAAACAGCTTCTACTTAAATAAATTAGGGGTTTGCATATATGATATGGAAAAATATGACTCAATGCCATGCTGGTGGCTCAGAGTAGTTCCACCTACCACAGTAAAATGACCACATCAGCTAGCTAATAGCAAGTTTGTAGCATCCAACAAATGGAATGATAGCAGCTACTATTCCAATCAATGAAGTCAAATAGCAATAGCAACATTGCGAACCTCAAATGTGCCATATTCATTATGCTCAGAAAGATCACTTCCAAAACTAGGACTCAGCAATTGTAATAGTAAGAAAGCAGTTATTGAGCTCGGCAAGGACTCCTTTCACTTGAACCATTCAGAGACAACTAAGCCACAATGATGTCTTCTTGCAGAAACAATACATTAAAAAGTTTTTATTTTGCAAACTATTGTATATCAAGTAGTACTGGAGTCTAGGATACTACACAAACAAGTTTCACCAAAAACTAACAAGTTTTGGAGACATCGTGAGCCAAGAATCATCAGGCTCAGAGAGACTGGAGAAGAGGGGCTATGGCCTCAGATTCCCAAAGAGCTATGCAGCAACTGTAGGTCAAGAGGAGTACAGAGGAGTAGAGGAGGGACTGGGGCTAAGGCAAACCTAGGTGGTTGGCAGACTGTAGGTAGAGGTGGGGGAAGCACTGCCAGAGCTGGGGGAATGGGCAGCAGGGGGCATAGTGTTGACAGAGGGGGGGTGAGTCAGTGACTGGCAGGGGTTCAGGACTGGGAGGTATGACTGGAAATTCGGTGGCTGAGCAGATGACCAAAAATAATGAAGTACATTGGAGAGATGATACTAGCAACACTGGTGACATGACAGGCAGCACAGTAGAAGGAAGAGAAAAAATCACTTTGGCAGCTGAAACCAGGAAGCTAGTGGTGCAACCCTTTTTCTACAAATCCATCTCAACTTGGGCAATCTCAGCAAACTTCATTGGACTTGGAATGTTAGTGTGAGAAGTACTGAAGGTGGTTGGAGATGGAGTAGATGGAGCTGAGTTACTGAAGTTCATACTATCAGTAGAGGCAGTCGAAATTGGATTTGTTGAGGAGGAGAAGATGAAGATGGAACTGAAGAAAGGACTGATGATTAGAGGAATCCAAGTGGGGATTGCTAGATACCTAAGGTGGGACCCTTGTGCCATTCAACTGGTGGTGGAAGGAGTGCCAACTCTGGGGAGACAAAAGACAAAAGAGCTGATCTCAACAGAGATGGGGAAATTTAGAGAGATGGTGGATTTTGGATTCATGTTCTGAGAAGGAACAAAACTGAGAAATGGAATGTGTGAAGTTATGGTGCACCTTGAGGGCCAAAAAGCCACAGGGCTAAGGAGGGACTGGCCTGAGATGATTCGAATTAATGATCAAGAGTGTAGAGTATGGAGGAGGAAAGGATCAAAGAGTAATGAGGAGGAGCTATTGGTTGCCTTGGCAGAGTGGGCAGCTGCTAAGGCAGCACACACAAGGAGATGGGAGGAGTATGCCAAGGACTGGGTGTGGGTCCAAGTAGGTAGACATAGGAAGAAGTAGAAATGAGAAGGCTGGGAGAGACTGCAAACTGCTATCAGCTGCACTGTAAATGAGGAGGTTGAAAGGGCAGCCCTAGCTACTAATGCAATGGAGGAAGTAGAAGTAGTACCTGGAATCACTACACCCCAGGAGGGGGTCTCTGCATCACAACATGCCCCTAATCCAATCAGTGAAGCAAAGGGGAAAGAAAAGGAGGACTTGAACCAAGGGAAAAATGAGCTCAAGGAATAAGAAGTGGGACCAGAAATACAGCAAGAAGACATGTGGATGAGAGAAACTGCAGCAGTACACTGGGAGGCAGCTGAGTTGACCAAGGAAATTCCAGCCCCAATTGGAAGGAATGGTGAGAAGGACCTGGTAGATATACAGTTGGAAGACTCAGAGGATGATGTGATTTTGCTGGACCACAGCCATTCTCCCTGACTCCAAATACTGATGGTGAGCTGCATCAAGGAGGATGACTGGTATCGAATGACTCTGGAGGAATTGGAAGAAGAAGATATCAAAGAAATCAATGCATTCAGTGGCTCCCTGGCAGAGTGGGACTTGTTTGTGAATGTTCAACTCCAGAGACCAAAGATTGTACTTGCTCTTGTGGCCATCATGCTGGAGAAAGAGAGCTACCAGGTGGATGAGATGAGGATGAATGAGATTAGTCAGACAGCAGGAGAGAAGGTGTCGGCATTCTGCAACAGTACCAAGGGACAGAACATGTGGCGCATCATCTGTGAGGAGCAAAGGGACCTCATCATTGTAAGGGCTGCAAAGGCTACAGAGAGGGAGAACAATTCGGGAGTGACAACAACTCAACATAACCAATGATGAATAAAATTCATATACTATCACTAAATGTCAATGGACTATGTGGCGAGGTGAAACAGAGGAGAATCTTTTGATGGCTCAAAAACAAACAATATGACATAGTATTACTGCAGGATGTGTGAGCATATGGGGAAGAAGACTACCAGCAATGTAGTAAAGAATGGTTTGGGAGCTCAGGATGGAATCAACAGGTTGGCATTCTAATAGGAATTGGGAAAGGAGAGCTGGAGATGACAGAGTACTGAGGAGAAAGGATAGTATGAGGCAAACTGAAAGGGGGCAAGGGAGATGGAATTGTAATAGGATTAGGAGACCTACTGGAGTGGCATGGGAATGGAAACAGTGGCTGGAAGAGTGGGTTAATTGGGAGGGTAACATGAACATTAGGCTAGACATCCTTGGAGGCAATTTCAATATGATCAGGGACTACAAGCTGGACAGATCTGATGGAGATGTGGGTACTGCAG
This sequence comes from Jimgerdemannia lactiflua, assembly GCA_003951145.1. Classification (NCBI taxonomy): domain Eukaryota; kingdom Fungi; phylum Mucoromycota; class Endogonomycetes; order Endogonales; family Endogonaceae; genus Jimgerdemannia; species Jimgerdemannia lactiflua. Next base: position 3,229 of record RQIL01012566.1, on the reverse strand, counting down.
TATCCACAGGACTGAATAGATGGCTACAGATTGAGGCTGGTAGATGGAGTCTGACTACGACAAGGAGAGGAGGTGGGACCATTCACTAGATGACATAGGGTGGAAGGAGGCCTTATTGGCATATAATTTGAGTGGCTCCTGGTGGGCGAGCACTGGGGAAATATCCTTGATAAGGTGGAAGTCAGATGGTGTCCATGGTCAGACCACTGGGGGGTTGAAGCAAGAGGTACCTTCCAAGCTGCAAAAGGAGGGAGTGAGCATTGGCAACTTAATACAGGACTACTGAAACAGAAGGAGGCAAGAGACAATTTTGTACAGGTGGACCAGCAAGAAGATAGATGATGGAGGGCTGAGGGGCAAACAGTGACAGAATGGTTGGGCAGGTTCAAATATATAGGAGCTTATTGGAGAGACATCAGGGAGGCAGCTGGAAGGGCAAGAAGAGACAAAGAGAGAAGAGTGGACTGGGGCCTGAAATGGTGACTACAACAAATGGCGAGTAGAACATTATCAGCTGAAGAAAGAGAGCTTTTTTGCAATACTACAGAGTGACCTCAAAGACAATGAAGAAAGGTGGGTGGATGGGCTATGGGCCAGACTGCGGGCAAGGAGGCTGGAGGAGGAAGAGTGGCTGACAAAATACCTGACAGGAATGTGGAAAGCCAGAGAAGTGTGGCAGAGCTGGACCTCAGTGCTTGATGATGATAGAAGGGAGATAACATAGCAAAATAACATAATGAGGGAGGTCACTACCAAATGGGCAAGCTTGTGGACAGATGGGATGGACATGAACACAACTGAGCTGGAGGAAGTGAGATGGCAGAGTACCTGGAGGATTGGGAGGTGCAGCAAGATTAGAAACTGGGGGAATATATACTGTACTCAATCAACCTAGAAGAGGTAAAGGACATGCTAAAGGAGGTTCAGACTGGTTTCTCACCAGGGATCGATGGACTGCCTTGGGAGTTCTGGAAGGAGTTCCAGGGAGAGTTTGGAGACTGGATAGTTGAGATGGCCAATGCAGTCCTGAGTAGAGATAAGTGGCTTGCAGACAGCAAACTGGGCCTAGTCTCTCTGATATACAAAAATTAGGGAGATAGGTGAGTATGGAGAAATTGGAGGCCAATTATACTCCTTAATGTGAACTGTATCCTGGTGTTGAAAATTTTGGCAAAGTGGCTTCAAGAAAGAGTGGTGGCCCTGGTCAGAAGGAGTAGCAATGTTTTGTAGTGGGCAGACACATCTGGGACCGCACTACATGGGTCCAGAATGTGCTGGAGGGCTGTAGGAGTAGAGAAATTGATGGGAGACTGGTCTTTCTGGACCAGGAGAAGGCATTCGACAGAGTGTGCTGGAACTATATGGCATCAGTACTGCAGAGGATTAGGTTCAGCCCCTTAGAGGTGGATGGGCTAATGGGCCTACTGTGAGGAGGAAGAGTGACAATTATTATGAATGGGTGGTGTGGTGAGGAGTTCCCACTAGGCAGGGGAGTACTACAGAGAGATCCATTATCTCCTTTACTCTATATCCTCTCACTGGAGCCCCTAATCGACAATATGAGGAGAAAGATGAGTGGCCTGTAGCTGGGTAGAGTGAACTGGAAGCTAGGAGCCTTTACCAATAATATAGTAGTGGGAATGGGCAACCCAGGAGACATAGACACTGTCCAGACAGAGATACAGCATTATGAAGGGCTGTCAGGGGCAAAGCTGAACTGGGACAAATGTGAAACTATGGACATTGGGAGAGGAATAGGAGAGGATGGCCGCTTTGGCATGACAATTATGCAGAGAGAGGCAGTACAGTACTTGGGGATCTGGTTCTCAGTGTATGGCACTATACTGAAGGAGGACTGGTGGAAAGATATGGTGGAAAAGTGGGAGGCAGTGCTCAAGAGATGGGCAGGAAGAAACCTGTCACTGATGGGCAGAGTGATAGTATTAAACATTTACTGGCTACCAAAAGTATAGTACCTCAGATACCATCTGGACTTCCCTGGGTGGGTGGTGAAAAGACTCATGAAGGTGATGTCTGGATGGCTGTGGAAGGGGAAGAGATCCCAAATAGTCTGGGAAGTGCTGATACTAAAGTCCAAGGATGGTGGCCTTGGACTCACCAATCTCCAACAATGATTGTGGGCACTCTGAGGGTGGTGGGAAAGAAGAATGATAGAGCTGGGTGAGAGTGAGTAGAGAACTGGCAAGAGACAACTGGTACATACAAATCTGCCCAAGAGGGGAGAATTGAGGGGACATTCAAAGTTTCATTAGAGTAGCAAACATTGAGAGGATCCACTATCGAGGTTTCTGATAGAGGCTTGTATTGGCTTGGAAATGAGAGAGCCCGAAGAAGAGGATTGGGAGAAGAGAGATAAGGTAGAATAAAATATGATAATCATTTGCTTAGGGAGATGGGAGGTGGAAAAGTACTTACTGGAGGAGGCAGTCAAAGGGCTATAGACTGGACCGATGGAGAAGTGGCCTGCAGGGTGGCAAAAGGCCAGATTTGGGGAGGAATGGGAGTGGGGGAACATCTGGGGATGGGTGGAGAGGATGAGACTCCTCACACCCTCTAAGTATTGGGTGGTGTAGTGGCAGTTCCTATGGAGAAATATCATGTTGGCTCACTGGACTGGTTGGATGCATACTGATGGCAATAGAGAATGTGAGTGGTGTGAGAAGATGGGGGCGGCCAATATACAAATCCTGAAAATGTTTTGGCAGACTGCTGAAGAGTTGAAGGATACTGGTGCTAAATGGAGTCATTGTGGTGAGATGGCCAGTGGAGGATGAGAGAGACAATGGAAAGAACAATACAGCAGAGACTGGTGGGGAACACTGGCAACACCTTGGGGGGTTTTGGTAGAATCATTGGACTCTGGGTACCAATGGCAATGCACTGGCAGTGGGTATTTGAAGGAGATTGCTGGATGAGAGTTGGTGCCCTTGTGGAAAGATGGAAGGATTTGATGAGGGAGATTGTCTAGGGCTGATGGTATCAAGGGAGGAGAAGTGGGGAGGCCATACCCAAAAGGGTGGTCAAAATGATCCAGATGAGTCAGGAGAGACTGGTACTAAGTAATAGTGGGGTATATTAGAAGAAAGGAGTAGAATAGTTAGAAGAAGATAGCATCAGATGGTCTGAAGAATAATAGCAAATCAAGAATAGGAATTGATAGAAAAACTGTATGAATAACTAGCACTATGAGTGAATAAACCCTCAGGTC
>RQIL01012555.1:0-20945 GCA_003951145.1 Jimgerdemannia lactiflua | reverse complement strand
GAATAATATCATATATATGTCTAATAAAAGTATCAGTAGTATTATAAATGTATCTTTTTTTAATTTTTTTATCTATAATAATTACAAATAACCTTATTTTCAGTCTTAGTACAATGTTGTCAGATTTCAGAATGAGGATTATATAGAAAGTATAGAACTATTAAAGATGTTTAACTTGAAGCATTATCAGTACTATGAACTATTGAAAACTAATCTATTGATATATGTGCTTATATATATATATTTGCATATGTGTATATTGTATATATGGACACATTTAGTATATAAGTCATATAGAGGATTCAGATTGAAGAATTCAGATTAGAGAATTCAGATTAAAGAATTCAGATTAAAGAATTTAAATTGAAAGATTTGGATTAAAGAATTCAGATTGAAGGATTTGTATTGAAGAATTTGGATTGAAGAATTTGGATTAAAAGATTTGGATTGAAGGATTCAGATTAAAAGATTTAGATTAAAGAATTTAGATTAAAAGATTCAGATTAAGTAATTCAGATTAAGTGATTTAGATTGAGAGATTCAGATTGAGTGATTCAGATTGAGCAATTCAGATTGAGTAATTCAGATTGAGTAATTCAGATTGAGTGATTTGGATTAAGTGATTTGGATTAAGTGATTCAGATTGAGTAATTCAGATTGAGTAATTTAAATTAAATAATTCAAATTAAGTAATTTAAATTAATAATTTGGATTAAATGATTTGAATTAATCTGAGTTGGTTCAGATCATTTTGGATTTGAGATTTGGGTCAAACCATCATGTGATAAATTGAATCTGGATTTGATTCAAATCAACTTGTTTGGAGCACTACAAAAGAGGTTCCAGATATAGAGTACATAGTGATCAGTGCCTTTGTGACTGTTATATGAAATATCTAGAAAACCATCTGACACCTCTCAGCCACCCGAATTTCTATGACAAAAACCATACCTCGAATGAATGTTAGAGGTTGTAGTGATTTTTTTTTAGCTCACAGGCTTTCTGTGCCAAACATTTATATCGTGTTGTCGGAGAATATGGCACAAAATTTATAAATAGCGAAATATTTGAATCGAAAAATTCCAATATGACATGATTCGCAGAAGAACGATGTCCCTTTATAAATATTTAAAGAATGGAGAATATAGTATTTGATGTTTACAAATTTCATAAGGCGTAATGTATAATAATATATTAACCATATATTAGTGCGAATTGTATTTGGAAAGGATGTACTTATTTAACAAACTTTTGTGTAGAATATCTAAGGTCGAGCTCTAAATCGGTATCTAGTTCCAGAAAACAATGATACAGCAGGATAAACATCTGGAAGATTATCCCAGATGACGCCATAATTCCTTCCATTGATTGAGAGTGAGCAATTATGCATTTTCATGTCCAAATGGAACGTTATAACGTCGCCATTGCCAACGCCGGTGCCATAGGGAACAGCGCTCTTCTCCACCGATGGCAGAATGATGTTTCCCTCTTTGATATTAGATTCGAAAATCCACGCCGTTGCGGCCATTCTATGAGACATAGCCCATTGGAACGTATCGAACGATTCATTGACCAATCCCACTTGGATCCCGCGCCAGCCAAACGATTCAACGACGACATCCCATTCGCAGAGCCCATTAGCATCCGCGAGGCATACGCTGGAGTCAGCTCCGTTATCTGTGTCGCCACCCGCGACAACAACGACCCCGAAATTGTACCGGGCAAACTTACGACCGTGTCGCCCTCCGAAACAACGATCCTGATGGACGCCAATTTAGATCGGTCCCATTGGGGACACCATTCAGAATGACCGCGGCACTTTGATGGGTGGCCAGAAGAACATCTAGTGTTCCTGCATAAAGAGCCGAGTTATAGTGGGGTGAATTATCGGTGAGCACGTCAATGGCCTTGTTGAGATAGTTCAAGCGGTGAGGGCATATGAGTGTGAAATCAATATGCTGTAATATTTTCATCAAGGCTGCGCGGCGCGAGGGGTCATTCCCTATGACAATTTTGATGTCGAAGTCCGATAAGTCGCCCAGAATGTCGAAGACCGCGTGACGTTCGGTTATAGATGGGGCGTCCCCATTACGATCCCATGCCCATTCGACGACGCAAAGCAGCAAGTCATACTCGGGTGTATTGAAGACTGTCACTTTGGGTCGTGTGAGTATTAGCGCCAGAGCTTCGTCGGTAAGATCATTGAGATCGCCTATCTCGAGGCGATGAATGCAAAAAGATTTGAAAAGTATGTCATAAAGATCTTTGCTGGTTTCGCTGTAGGGTACGGACGCAATGACCTTGTTGAGCAGCGGCACGGCTACTTTGACTTCAACATCTTTGGTCAGCTCCAATGCCATATCCACGAGTCTGGGAAGCAGGAGGGAGCTCGCCGCACGATACACGTCGAGCGCCATCAAAGGAGCAGCCGAACCGACGCCTCTGTGTGAATGTACTCAAGGACAATTTTCATGGTCTCCGAATCGATGTCAGGCAGAGCGATCTCCTTCGCGGACTCCTGCATGCCTCCAAAAAACATTGCCATAAAAAAGTCAGACCGCGCCGCGAGGACAGCACCGCAGGCGCCAAGCTTAACACCGTCCGCACAGACGATGGTCACGTCGTGGAAGGCAGCGTTGGTCCAGACAGCGGCGATATCGTCCTTCAGGCTGAAACCGCTTCCAGGCTAGTTGGACATGGTTTTGTTTTGTGTATATGGGGTGGCTGAGAGAGCGATGAGTTGTATTACCGATTTATGGAAGAGATATCTAAATATAAAGGGGTCATCTGGCCGAGACGATGGATATCAGAAAAGGGGGTACGTTTTTTGAAGATCATCAAAATCAGCACAAAATATTCTTTCAGGCACTTCCGTCGGGGTTACTTAAAAAACTGAGATCAAGAGCAATGGGACTACCACACCAAAGCGCCGATTTTCGTCATCGTACCCTAACGATTGTATACGAGAAATCGTGCTTCACGCACGTCAATGCACTTTGGCGTCCTTAATGAATAATGCAACAGAAAACATATTGGTCTGATCACGTTCGCGTAAACGGTGCAATTATCGGTATTTGAAACTCACAGGTTTTCCCCGAATGCCCTACGTTGTTATCCGTCTGAGAGTTGGTTCGTTTTTGTTTCTGAATAATGTACAAGAATTTCTTATTAATAATGGCTAATGGTCCCTATTGCTATGCACATATTCGGTATCTTTGCCTTTGTGGCCGTTATATGAAATAGATACTTTCATTGAAAAAAAGTATGGCAACCATCTGACGCCTCTCAGCTACCCGAATTTCCTTGGCAAAACCATCCCGTTTACATTTGCATTTGATCCGACGTCAATCGTCTCCGTAGGATTATACTGATCCACACTCTATAAACCAAGCAAATTGTATGGCTTACTTCCATAGGTACAGCGCCGCGTGTTGCATTTCGAACGAATGTTGGAGGTTGTAGTAATCGTTTAGCTCACAGGATTTATAATTCGGACGTGTGCCAATCATTTACGTCCGCTCGTTGCAGGAGAATGTAACTTGAAATTCTAAACAGCAGAATATCTGAATCGATGAAATTCTTTTGTACGCTGCGCGAGCATGGAGATTGAGATACGTCATGCTGCGCGGAAGAACAATGTACCATTGTAAATATTTGTAGAAGGAGAATATAGCATTTGATGTTTACAAATTTTTATAAAGAGTATGTAAGCAAGGTATAGCAATATCTTAACCAAGTATCAGTGGGGAATTGGGAACAATGAGGTAGAAAAGAAACAATACAAATTTGTATATAGAAAACTTAAGTTCGAGGTCTAAATCGGTATCTATTTCCGGCAGTCAATGATACAGCAGGATATACAACATCTGGAAGATTCTCCCAAATGACACCATAGTTCCTTCCGTTAATTGACAGTGAGCAATTGTGCATTTTCATGTTCAAATGGAACGTTATGACGTCGCCATTGCCAACGCCGGTGCCATAGGGGCTAGCGCTCTGTTGCATCGGTGACAGAATAATTTCCCCTCCCCCGATCTTAGCTCGGAAAGCCCACGCCGTTGCGGCCAATCCATCAGACATGGCCCGTCCAAACGTATTGAACGATTCATTGACCAATCCCACTTCGATCCCGCGCCAGCGGCACGATTCAACGACGACATCCCACTCGCAGAGCCCATTAACATCCGCGAGGCATATGCTGGAGGCTCGCGCAGTCCGCGACTCACAAAGAGTAAAACTGAAGAACCCTACGACCGCATCGTCCTCCGAAACAACGAGGCCGGACGTTAATTTCGATCGGTCCCATTGGGGACACCATTTAGAATAACCGCGACACTTTGATGGGTGACCAGAAGAACATCTGATATTCCTGCAGGCATGATAAAGGGCCGAGTTGTAGTGGAGTGAATTGTCGGTGAGCGCGTCAATGGCTCCGTTGAGATACTTCAAGCGGTGAGGGCATATGAGGGTTAAATTAATATGCTGCAACATTTTCACCAAGGCCGCGCGTGAGGGGCCATTCCCTATGACAATTTTGATGTCGAAGTCCGATAAGTCGCCCAGAATGTGTAAGACCGCGTGACGTTCGCTTATAGGTGGGGCGTTCCCGTTACGATCCCATGCCCATTCGACGACGCAAAGTAGCAAGTTATACTCGGGTGTATTGAAGGCTGTCGCCTTGGGTCGTGTGAGTATTAGCTCCAGAGCTTCGTCGGTAAGCTCATTGAGATCGCCTATCTCGAGACGATGATTGCAAAAATATTTGAAAAGTATGTCATAAAGTTCTTTACTGGTTTCGCTGTAAGGTACGGACGCAATGGCTTTGTTGAGCAGCGGCACGGCTATTTTGACTTCGACTTCTTTGGCCAGTTCCAATGCCATATCCACGAGTTTGGGAAGCAAGAGGAAGCTCGCCGCACGATACACGTCGAGCGCCATCAAAGGAGCAGCCGAAACGATCGCCTCTGTGTGGATGTACTCAAGGACAATCTTCATGGCCTCCGAATCGATGTCACGCAGAGCGATCTCCTTAGAGGTGGACTCACGCATGCCTCCAAAAAACATTGCCATAAAGAAGTCAGACCGCGCCGCGAGGACAGCACGGCAGGCGCCAAGCTTAACACCGTCCGCGCAGACGACGGTCACGTCATGGAAGGCTGGGTTGGTCCAGACGACGGCGATATCGTCCTTTAGGCTGAGACCACTGCTGTGCTGATTGGACATGGTTATGATATTTTGTGTATCAAGGGTGGCTGAGGGAGATGAATACGTCACGGCGATAAAAGGTAAACCAACTTTACTCATATAAGCAGCGTCATGTCGCGGAGGGCCGCAACTTCTGAGCCCCGTCCATATCACTCTATTTGATCATTATTTTTATTTTCTACCCACAATTTTAATTATGAATAGTTGTGGGCTGTGATTAGGAAAGCGGTCAAGGATTCTTTAATTCGTGAATTCAAAGCCAGATTATAACGCCATGAAGATGGTTGGCTCCTTAGAAAAAGTACCCAAAAATACTAAGGGCTCTTAGGAGAGTGTGGTGCAGGTTTTCGTGCGCTTCCCCGCTTTGAAATATTATGAGACCATCAAGTATACATTTGATTGACGAAAGTGTTGCAGTGGGTATGGAGATTCAGCCTGCGGAGTATGAATGTAGGGTGACTTTGATTACTGCCCGCGAGTGAGGGTGTGGAGAAAGGGGTCGTCGCCGAGATGTTAAGAGCATACGTATTTGTGTTGGTAGAGGTGTTGCCGCGGGAATGGCAGAGAATGATGTTGAAGAGAATGATGGCGAAGATAATCAGGATAATGTCAATAGCAAAGCCAAGGAGAATGACGGCGAAGAAGATCTAGAGATGATGGATGTCAGAAAAGGGGGTTTGTGTTGTATTTGTCAGAGGTTTGCGAGGTTTATACTCTGGTCCATTTTTTGAAGATCATCGAAATCTGCACATAATATTCTTTCAGACACCTTCGTCGGGTTACTTGAAAAACTGAGACCTCTAAATGGGACTACCACGCCGAAGCGCCGATTTACATCATCGTACCTAACGATTGTACGAGAAATCGTGCTTCACGCACGCCAATGCACTTTGGCCAAAGCCTAGCACTACATAATTTATGCTGTTAACCTAAAGGCCAATAGCTGTTTAAAATCATGGACGTCCTCCACCAATATTTATGAGCAATGCAACAGAAAACATATTGATCTGATCACGTTCGCGTAAACGGTGCAATTATCGGGCACCTTGGAGTATTTTGAAATCCACAAGGTTTCCAGAACGCCTTGGGTTCATTTTTTTTTATAAATGACATACAAGGATTTCGGATTTAATGATGGCTAATGGTCGCTATTGCTATGCACATATTCGTACCTTTGCCCGTTCAGTGCCTTGGTGACCGTTATATGAAATATCTGGTCAATGGTAGATACTTTCATTGAAAAAAAGTATGGCAACCATCTGACGCCTCTCAGCTACCCGAGTTCCCATGACAAAACCATACCGTTTACATTTCATTCGATCCAACGTCGATCGTCTCCATAGTATTACACTGATCTACACTCTATAAACCAAGCAACTGATATGGCTTACTCCCATAAGTACAGCGCATTTCGAACAAATGTTAGAGGGTGTAGTAATAGGATTCGATATTTTTATTCAGCGAAATATCTGAATCGATGGAATTCTCTTGTACGCTGTGCGAGTATGGAGATCGAGATATGTCATTTTACGCCGAAAATGTACCATTGTAAAGATTTGTAGAGTGGAGAATATAATCTGTGATGTTTACAAATTTTATAATGAGTATATAAGAAAGGTATAGCAATATATTAACCATGTATCAGTGGGGAATTGGGTGCGGAGATGTAGAAAAGAAATGATACAAATTTGTGTAGAATATTTAAGTATGAGATCTAAATCGGTATTTAGTTTCAGGAAACAACGATACAGCAGGATAGACAACAGCTGGAAGATTATCCCAGATGACACCATACTTCCTTCCATTGATTGACAGTGAGCAATTGTGCATTTTCATGTCCAAATGGAACGTTATGACGTCGCCAATGCCAACGCTGGTGCCATAGGGGACAGCGCTGTGCGGCATCAATGGCGGAATGATGCTTCCATTTTTGATATCGGCTCGGAAAATCCACACCGTTGCGGCCATTCCATTAAACATGGCCCCTCCGAACGTATCGAACGATTCATTGACCAATCCCACTTGGATCCCGCGCCAGCCGAACGATTCAACGACGACATCCCACTCGCAGAGTCCACTAGCATCCGCGAGGCATACACTGGAGGCTCGCGCCGTCCGCGCCATCAACTTATCCTCATCCTCAAATAACGACCTCGGAAAACTTACGACCGTACCGTTCTCCGAAACAACGATGTCGGGCGCCAATTTGGATCGGTCCCATTGGGGACACCATTCAGAATAACCGCGGCACTTTGATGGGTGGCCAGAAGAACATTTGGTGTTCATATGGGCAGAGCTGTAGTGGGGTGAATTGTCGGTGAACGCGTCAATGACCCTGTTGAGATAGTTCAAGCGGTGAGGGCATATGAGCGTGAAATCAATATGCTGCAACATTTTCACCAAGGTCGCGCGCGAAGGGTCATTCCCTATGACAATTCTGATGTCGAAGTCCGATAAGTCGCCTAGGATGTCGAAGACCGCGTGACGTTCGGTTATAGATGGGGCGTCCCCGTTACGATCCCATGCCCATTCGACGACACAAAGCAGCAAGTCATACTCGGGTGTATTGAAGACTGGTCGTGTGAGTATTAGCTCCAGAGCTTCGTCGGTAAGGTCATTGAGATCGCCTATCTCGAGACGATGATTGCAAAAATATTTGAAAAGTATATCATAAAGTTCTTTACTGGTTTCGCTGTAGGGTACGAACGCAATGGCTTTGTTGAGCAGCGGCACGGCTACTTTGACTTCAACTTCTTTGGCCAGCTCCAGTGCCATATCCACGAGTTTGGGAAGTAGAAGGAAGTTCGCCGCACGATACACGTCGAGCGCATTCAAGGGAGCAGCCGAACCGATGGCCTCTGTGTGGATGTACTCAAGGACAATTTTCATGGCCTCCGAATCGATGTCACGCAGAGCGATCTCCTTAGAGGCGGATTCGTGCATGCCTCCAAAAAACATTGCCATAAAGAAGTCAGACCGCGCCGCGAGGACAGCACGGCAGGCGCCAAGCTTAACACCGTCCGCGCAGACGATGGTCACGTCGTGGAAGGCGGAGTTGGTCCAGACGACAGCGATATCGTCCTTCAGGCTGAAACCGCTCCTAGGCTGGTTGGACATGGTTTGTTTGTGTGTATAAAGTGGGTGACTGACAGAGAACAAAAATGAACACGTCACGGCGATAAGTAGTATTGAAAAGTATCTAAATATAAATTATATCGGGGTAATCTGGCTACAGTGCGGGATTTCGAGGGAGCAGTCACAAGGAAATTAGAATAAGGGCTAATAAATAATTAGAATAGGTCTAATAAATAATTAGAAAAATTTTGATGTCCGAATTATTTTAATAGTAGATAAATAGTGACATCACTCTCTCCAACCAATAGAAGTCTCCAAAATAGGTTGCCAACTAATAGAAATGGCCAATGACCGCTTTTCCTCAAGTCTCAATTTCCTTCTGCACATATAAAAAGTGATCAACTTTAATGGATATAAACTCCATATTTTATTATTTAAATAAGAAAAATGAAATCACAACCTTGTAGAGAAAGAACTATGTAACAAGGTTATGAAGGAATTTTGTAAATATCTCTTGTTCTAGAGTAGATACATTTTCAAAAATTTTGTCGGGACTAGATGTCTGGTATACACCTATACGATTTGGCTCAAAGACTCAGATAATATACGCTAGTTTCATAATGAGTGTTCCCTGCTTAATTCGAACACGAGCGGGAAGACTGTCTGGTGGCCATATATATACTTTATACTTTTTTTTACTTGTCCTAGAAGCCTATGAAGACAAACTAGGTTTACTCATGTAATTAGGTAGCGTCACGTTATCTGGACTCATTTGGATGATAATTAAAGTTGTATGTGTGTTGGGGGAAAGCAAAATATGTATTGAAGCAAGCCGCGCTAAAAGATGCGCAGGAACCGAACTAACAGCAAGGAAGGAGAGCGGTCCCGAGAGAAAGAGGAGAGGCGGGTGGGAAAAGAAATAAGGGATACAATTTTATGTAAAATAGGAGTCGTAATGGATCTAGCGTAGAGCGATAGGCAAGCAAGCGTAGAGCGATAGGCGAGCGAGCGAAGCGGAGGATGTGTATGCGGGGCGTAATGCATATATGAAGAAGATACATTCGACTGATGAAAGTATTGCAGTGGGTGTGGTTCAGCCTGCCGGGTATGGATAAAGTTTGTGATGATGGTGTGGTAGGGACGCGCAGGTTTGAGATGGTTTAGATTGCCATCCGCGAGTGAGGATGTGGAGAAAGGGGTCGTCGCCGAGGTGTTGAGGGCACACATATTTATGTCGCTGGAGGTGTTGCCGCGGGGACAGAAGAGGATGCGGAGAAAGGGGTCGCCGCCGAGGTGTTGAGGGCACATGTATTTGTGTCGCTGGAGGTGTTTGCCGCGGGAACGGAAGAGCGAAGCTGACGAAGATAATCAGGATAATGTCAATATCGAAGCCCAGTAGGGAAGATATCGAGATGATGGATGTCAGAAAAAGGGGTTTGCGTTGTATTTCTCGGAGGTTGGTGAGGTTTATACTCTGGTCCATTTTTTGAAGATCATCGGAGTCGGCACATAATATTCTTTCAGGCACTTCCGTCGGGTTACTTGAAAATTGAGATATCTAGAGCACCTATTTACATCGTACCCTAACGATTGTACGAAGAATCGTGCTTCACGCACGCCAACGCACTTTTGGCCAAAGCCTAGTACTACGTAATTTATACTGTTAGCCTAAAGTCCAATAGCTGTTTAAAATCATGGGCGTTCTCCACCAAGATTTATGAGCAATACAACAGAAAATATATTGGTCTGATCAAGTTCGCAGGAGTATTTTGAAATCCACAAGTTTTACCGAATGATATCCATGCGATTGTTGGTTTATTTTTTTTTCTGAATAACGCACAAGGATTTCTGGTTAATGGGCTAATGGTCTCTATCGTTATGCACATATTCGGTATCTTTCTTTACCTTTGTGATTGTTGTATGAAATATCTAGTCAATGATACTTTTATTCAGCTTCTTTAATAAAAAAAAGGATGACAACCATCTGACACCTCTCAGCACCCTAGTTCCCATGACAAAACCGTACCGTTTACATTTGTATTTGATCCGACGTCAATCATCTCCATAGAATTATACTTATCCACACTCTATAAATCAAGCAACTGATATGGCTTACTCACATAGGTACAGGGCCGCGCGTTGCATTTCGAACGAATGTTGGAGGGTGTAGTGAATAGGATTCGATATTTTTATACAGCGAAACATCTGAATCGATGGAATTCTCTTGTACGCTGCGCGAGTATCGAGATCGAGAAATATCACGTTGCACCGAAAATGTACCATTGTCAAGATTTGTAGAGTGGAGAATATAATTTGTGATATTTACAAATTTTCACGATGAGTATATAAGCAAGGTATGTTAATATCTTAACTTAGTATCAATGGGGAATTGGGAGCAATAAGGTAGAAAAGAAATAATACAATTTCGTATAGAAGATTTAAGTTCGAGATCTAAATCGGTAACTATTTCCGATAAACAACGATACAGCAGGATATACAACACCTGGAAGATTATCCCAGATGACACCATAGTTCCTTCCGTTGATTGACAGTGAGCAATTATGCATTTTCATGTCCAAATGGAACGTTATGACGTCGCCATCAACAACGCCGGTGCCATAGCCAGTGCTCTTGTTCATCGGTGGCAGAATGGTGTTTCCCCCCTTAATCGTAGCTTCGAAACCCCACGCCGTTGCGGCCAATCCATTCGACATGGCTCGTTCGAACGTATTGAATGATTCATTGACCAATCCCACTTCGATGAACCCGTACTCGTCGATCGATTCGACGACGACATCCCACTCGCAGAGCCCATTAGCATCCGCGAGGCAAACGCTGGAGGCTTGCGCCGTCAGCCCCGTCGGCCCCGTCGGCCTCGTCAGCCCCTTCAGCACCGTCAGCCTCAGCGACCTAAAAATCGTTCTGGGAAAACTCACGACCGTACCGTCCTCCGAAACAACGAGGCCGGACACCAATTTGGATCGGTCCCATTGGGGACACCATTTAGAATAATCGCGGTTCTTCGAAGGGTGCCCAGAAGGACATTTGGTGTTCATGCAGGCATGATAAAGGGCCGAGCTGTAGTGGGGTGAATTGTCGGTAAGCGCGTCAATGGCCCCGTTGAGATGCTTCAAGCGGTGAGGGCATATGAGAGTTAAATTAATATGCTGTAACATTTTCACCAAGGCCGCGCGCGAGGGGCCATTCCCTATGACAATTTTGACGTCGAAGGCTGATAAGTCACCCAGATTGTCGAAGACCGCGCGACGTTCGGTTATAGGTGGGGCGTCCCCGTTACGAGCCCATGCCCATTCGACGATGCAAAGCAGCAGGTCATACTCGGATGTGTTGAAGACTGTCGTGGGTCGTGTGAGTATTAGCTCCAGAGCTTCGTCGGTAAGGTCATTGAGATCGCCTATCTCGAGGCGATGCTTGCAAAAAGCTTTGAAAAGTACGTCATAAAGTTCTTCACTGGTTTTGCTGTAGGGTACAGACACAATGGCTTTGTTGAGGAGCGGCACGGCTACTTTGACTTCGACTTCGTTCGCTAGCTCCAGTGCCATATCCACGAGCTTTGGAAGTAGGAGGAGGCTCGCCGCGCGATACACTTCGAGTGCCATAAAGGGAGCAGCCGAACTGATCGCCTCTGTGTGGATGTACTCAAGAACAATTTTCATGGCCTCCGAATCGATGTCATGCAAAACGATTTCCTTCGAGGCGGACTCGCGCTTGTCTCCAAGAAACATTGTCATAAAAATGTCGGACCGCGCGGCGAGGACAGCACGGCAGGCGCCGAGCTTGACGCCATCCGCGCAGACGATGGTCACATCGTGGAAGGCGGCGTTGGTCCAGACGGCGACGATATCGTCCTTCAGGCTGAAACCGCTGCTAGGCTGATTGGACATGGTTATTTGTTATGTCGTAGTGCGTAGTGTGTATCAAGGGGGTGGCTGGGAGAACAATAAGGCACGTGTCCAATTTGGGGTTGTGGAACGATGTGATTGATTACACGGCCGATTATAGATAGTATTAGATTACGAAGGCTGTATAAATAGAATCGACAAGAACGCGTGCAATTTCAATTTCAACATGTTCATTTTTAGGGCTTTTTCAGCGAGGTCTTTCGGATTTATGGTGTTTAATTCGAATGCGAGCGGGAAGACTATCTAGTATACACTCTTTTTACTTATCCTAGAAGTCTATGAAGGCAAACTAGGTAGGCAGCGCCAGATAGGAGAGCCGCAACTTCTGGACCCGCTTTGAAATATTATGAGACAATCAAGCATACATTTGGTTGATGAGAGTGTCGCCTTTGGTGCGGAGGCTCAGCCTGCGGGATGTGGGTGAAGTTTGTAATAACGGTGAGGTAGGGGCGCGCAGGATCGAGATGGTTTAGATTGCCGCTTACGAGTGGGGATGTGGAGAAAAGGGTCGCCGAGGTGTTGAGGGCACACAGATTTGTGTTGGTGGAGGTGTTACCGCGGGAATGGCCGAGAATGTTGTTGAGGAAGGTGGCGAGGGTGACGAGGATAATCAGATAGCGAAGTCCAGAAAGATGACGGATGTCAGAAAGGTGGATTTGTGTTAGGTTTGTGAGGTTTGTACTCTGGTCCATTTTTGAAGATATCGAAATCTACATAATATTCTATCAGGCGCTTCCAGTCATCACTCGAGTTACTTTACAAACTATGATATCAATAATTGTTTACAACAATGACACCAAATACCACTACCCCGTCGTACCCCAACGATTGTACGAGAAAGCGTGCTTCACGCACGCCCTTGTACTTTATTTATGCTATTAACCTAAAGATCAATAGCTATTTAAATTATTGGCGTCCTTAATGGAAAATCATATTATAATTACATGACCAAAAAACCAATGGTCTGATCGCGTTCGTGTAAAACGGCACAATTATCGGGCACCTTGGATTAGTTTGTGGTGACTCTTCTGGAGCATATTGAAATCCACAAGTTTGTCCGAGCGCCCTGGGTTGATATTGTTCTGAATGTCGTATATAACAAGGATTTCTGACTAAGGTCCCTTGCTATGCAAGCCATGTGTGAGGGGCGGCACGTGTTCGCATCTTTGTCCGTTCAGTGCTTTTTCCGTTTGCCCAGTATTTTCATTGAGCTTCTTTTAAAAAGGTATGCCAACCATCAGAAACTTCTCAACTACTCGAATTCCCGTGACAAAATCATACCGATTTCATTTGCATTTTATCTGATGTATAAACCAAGCTTACTCTTATAGGTACAGCGCCGCACGTTGCATTCCTAACGAATGTTAAAGATTGTAGTGATTTTTTTTAACTCACAGGATTTCTGTGCCAAACGTTTGCCGGAGAATATGACACAAAATTTATAAACAGCATCGACGGAATTCTCCTGTACGCCGTACGAGCATAGAAATCGAAATATGTCATGCTGCGCAGATGAACAATGTCTCTTTGTAAGGACTTGTAGAGTGGAGAATATAGTATTTGATGTTTACAAATTTTCGTGTATAGCAATATCATAACCATGTATTAATAGGAATTGGAAGTGAAAAGAAAAAACGAAATGAAAAAAAGAGACAAATTGATCAGCTATGTATTTATTTATTTAGGATCGCGCTCTAAATCGGTAACTAGTTCCTGAAAACAATGATACAGCAGGATATACAACATCTGGGAGATTATCCCAGATGACACCATAGTTTCTTTCGTTGATTGACAGTGAGCAATTGTGCATTTCCATGTCCAAATGGAACGTTATGACGTCGCCATTGCCAACGCCGGTGCCATAGGGGCCAGCGCTCTGGTGCATCCGTGGCAGGATGATGATTCCCTCCTCGATCGTAGCTTGGAAACCCCACATGGCACATTGTAACGTATCGAACGATTCATTGATCAATCCGACTTCAATGAACCCGTCCTCGTCGACCGATTCGACAACGATATCCCACTCGCAGAGTCCATTAGCATCCGCGAGGCATTCGCTGGAGGCTCGCGCCGTCGGCGACCCCAAATAAAATCCGGGGGAACTTACGACCGTACCGTCCTCCGAAACAACGATGCCGGACACCAATTTGGATCTGTCCCATTGGGGGCACCATTTAGAATAACCGCGGTACTTCGACGGGTGCCCAAAAGAACATTTGGTGTTCATGCAGGAATAATAAAGGGCCGAGCTGTAGTAGGGTGAATTGTCGGTGAGCGCGTCAATGGCCCCGTTGAGATGCTTCAAGCGGTGAGGGCATATGAGGGTTAAATTAATATGCTGCAACATTTTCACCAATGCCGCGCGCGAGGGGCCATCATTCCCTATGACAATTTTGACGTCGAAATCTGATAAGTCGCCTAGGATGTCGTAGACCGCGCGACGTTCGGTTATAGGTGGAGCATCCCTGTTGCGAGCCCATGCCCATTCGACGACGCAAATCAGCAAGTCATACTCGGGTGTTTTGAAGGCTGTCGCCTTGGATAGTGTGAGTATTAGCTCCAGGGCTTCGCCGGTAAGTTCATTGAGATCGCCTATCTTGAGGCGGTGCTTGAAAAAATATTTGAGAATTATGTCATAAAGATCTTTACTATCTTCGCCGTATGATACAGACGCAATGGCTTTGTTGAGGAGCAGCACGGCTCCTTTGACTTCGACTTTTTTCGCCAGCTCCAGTGCCATATCCGCGAGTTTGGGAAGCAGGAGGAATCTCGCCGCGAGATACACCTTGACCACCATCAAGGAAGCAGCCGAATCGATCGCCTCTGTGTGGATGTACTCAAGGACAACTTTCATGGCCTCCGAATCGATGGAACGCAGAGCGATCTCCTTAGAGGTGGACTCGCGCATCCCTCCAAGAAACATTGCCATAAAGAAGTCGCACCGCGCCGCGAGGACAGCACGGCAGGTGCCAAGCTTGACGCCGTCCGCGCAGACGATGGTCACGTCGTGGAAGGCGGCGTTGGTCCAGACGACGGCGATATCGTCCTTCAGGCTGAAACCGCTTCCAGGCTGATTGGACATGGTTGTTTGTTGTGTTGTTGTGTTACGCCGGCTCAAGTGCGTATTTTATACCAGTCCGATCCGGCGCAGTTCGATCCAATCTGGCGCGGTCTATTGTTAGAACAAGTTACCAAGACAACAAGCAAAGGTAGACGCAGAGAAAGTCGATATTGCGCTTTTCAGGCTTTCGAGCAAACTGATTTATTCAAGTTCAAACCACTATATTAAGGTGACTAGGTAGCGCGCCTTGCGGCATAAACGCCTTTGGACCTTACTGTGGTCCGAATATGATTGCGGTCCGAATATGATTGCGGTCCGAATATGACTGCGGTTGTCCAGATGGTCGCTGTGCAACGGTCCTCCGACTAAACTACGCTAAACTAAACAGGCTAAAGTATAAGGTACGGTTTAATTGATCCGGTCTGACGGGATAGAACGATCGTTTCTTACACTAAAATTAAGGGTCCGATCCGTGATCTTTAGGATCGGATTGAGGTGGCTTTGACGAAGTGGAAGAATAAGAGTGAGCATTGTTATTGTCCTGACGTCATCCTGGCCTCGAACCGTGGACACCAGATTAATTAACATGATATCATCTTTAAAAAGGTATGGCAACCATCTGACACCTCTCAGCTACCAACAAAATCATTTGCATTTAACCTGACGTCAATCGTCTCCATAAGATTACACTGATCCACGCTTTATAAACCAAGCAATCGATATGGCTTTCACAGATACAGAGCACTCCGAGGTTGTAGGCACGACTAAGTGGTCGTTTAGCTCATAGGATTTCTAATTCGAAATTTCTAAAGAGCAAAATCTCTGAATCGATCGAATTCCGCCACGCGAGCATAGAGATCGAGATATGTAATGCTGCGCGGAAGAAAAATGTACCATCGTAAAGATTTGTAGAGTGGAGAAGATAGTATGTGAATATAAATTTTATTAAGAGCATATAAGCAATATATGACGACATCGTAACCATGTACCATGTATCAGGGAATTGGAAGCAGAGAGGTAAAAAAGAAATAAAAAGACAGACAAATTGAGCAGCTATGTACTTATTTATAAATTGTGTGTAGAAAATTTAAGTTAGAGATATAAAACGGTATTTATTTTCAGAAAATAATGATACAGCAGGGTATACAACATCTGGAAGATTGTCCTAGATAACATCCGTTGATTGACAGTGAGCAATTGTGCATTTTCATGTCCAAATGGAACGTTATGACGTCGTCATTGTCAACGTCCGTACAAATCCCACTCGCGTGCGCTGATGAATCGCTCCCCCAGTAAATTCACCATCAGTGCCACCAGCAGCACCACCAGGCCCCACAGCACCGTCAGCACTATCAGCCTCGCCACCGTCAGAATCATTTTGAGGAAACTTACGACCTTACTGTCCTCCGAAACAACGGGGCTGGACGCAAATTTGGATCGGTAATCCGACGGGTGCCCAGAAGGACATTTGGTGTTCCTGCAAGCATAATAAAGTGCCGAGCTATAGTGGGGTGAATTGTCGGTGAGAGCGTCAATGGCTCCGTTGAGATAGCTCAAGCGGTGGGGGCATAGGAGGGTAAAATGAATATGCTGCAACATTTTCACCAAGGCCGCGCGCGAAGGGCCTTTCCCTATGCAAATTTTGACGTCGAAGTCTGATAAGTCATCCAGGATGCGGAAGACCGCGTGACGTTCGGTTATAGGTGGGGCGTCCTCGGTACGAGCCCATGCCCATTCGATGACGCAAAGCAGCAGGTCATACTCGGATGTGTTAAATACTGTCGTGGGTCGTGTGAGTATTAGCTCCAGAGCTTCGTCGGTAAGGTCATTGAGATCGCCTATCTCGAGGCGATGATTGCAAAAAGATTTGAGAATTATGCAATAAAGTTCTTTACTGTCTTCGCTGTAGGGTATGAACCCAATGGCTTTGTTGAGCAACGGTACGGCTACTTTGACTTCAACATCTTTCGCCAGCCCCACTGCCATATCCGCAAGCTTGGGAAGCAGGAGGAAGCTCGCCGCGCGATACACCTCGAGCGCCATCAAGGGAGCAGCCGAATCGACCGCCTCTGTGTGGATGTACCCAAGGACAATTTTCATGGCCTCCGAATCGATGTCATGCAGGGCGATCTCCTTCGAGGCAGACTCGCACATGTCTCCAAGAAACATTGTCATAAAGAAGTCGGACCGCGCGGCGAGGACAGAACGGCAGGCGCCGAGCTTGACGCCGTCCGCGCAGACGATGGTCACGTCATGGAAGGCGGCGTTGGTCCAGACGACGGCGATATCGTCCTTCAGGCTGAACCCGCTCCTAGGTTGGTTGGACATGGTTGTTTGTTATGTTGTTGTGTGTATCAAGGGGGTGGCTGAGAGAGAACAAGGTTGTAAGGCACGTGTTTGGTTGACGCGTCCAATTTAAGGTTGTGGAACGATGGCGCGATTACGATTTACGATTGCCGATGGCGTACACTTTTGCCAAAGCCTATTACGTAATTATGCTGTTAGCCTAAAGGTCAATAGACATTTAAAATTATAGGCATCCTGAAACACAGCAGAATATATATTCCACATGATAGCAAAAGCCATGGTTTGATCGCGTTCGCAATTATTGGAGCGTTTTGAATTCCACAAGTTTGCTTGAACGCCCAGGGACGTATTCATCCATACGATAGTTGGTTCTGAATGCCATGCAAGGATATTTAACTAATGATCTGTGGGCTTTTGATGGCCAATGTGCATGTAATTCCTTTGTCATATGGCTATGCTGCATTCATGTAAAGGGCCGGCACGTGTTCGGTATCTTTGTCATTGCCCGTTTGCCCGTTCGATGTCTTTGCCCTCGGTATCTTGGCCCGTTTTACCTTCGGTGTCTTTGTCCGCTCATCACTTTTGCCCGTTCTCCAGATGACTCGATCACAGACCTGTCTGAAGATATCCTGTTCGAACACAAACACATCTGCCCTCGAACATGTCTGAATCTATACATATCCGTGAACGAATCTATTTTATGGCAGCATACGTATTAGTTATTATTAGCATTAGTATTTCTGTACTTACAGCCCTATGTCAGCCATCTGACATCTCATATAATGAAAGCACTTCCACCTTGCAATTGGAAAACGGTTACTTTCGGTGATCGTGGGTTGTGAACAAGAACTGGTGACGTCAGCAAATTAAAATATCTAATCATACCGGCTATATTTGCATTCAATCGTCTCCATAAGGTTATACTGACCCAAGCACCGATATGGCCTACAGTCATGACTAAGGTGATCGTTTAGCCAAATCTGAACGCCAAATGTTTGGGTCGGCTAATAAGCCACGAAATTTCTAAACAGCGAAATCTCTGAATCGACGAAATTCCCCTGTGCGCGGCGCAGGCATAGAGATGAAGATATATAGAAGAACAATGTACCAGCGTAGAGACGAAGATATATAGAATAACAATGTACCAGCGTAAATATTTGTAGAGTGGAGAATATAGTATGTAATGATTATAAATGTTTTCACAAGCAATTTATGGCAATATGTTAACCATGTATCACCAGAGATAAATTTATTATTTATACAAATTTGTGTGTAGAATATCTAAGAATATTTTAAGGTCGAGATTCTAAATCGGTATCTAGTTCCGAAAAATAACGACACTGCAGGATATACAACATCTGGAAGATTATCCCAGATGACACCATACTTCCTTCCGTGAATTGACAGTGAGCAATTGTGCATTTTCATGTCCAAATGGAACGTTATGACGTCGCCATTGCCAATACGGGTGCCATAGGGGCTCTGGTGCATCCATGGCAGAATGATTTCCCCCCCCTCGCCCGTAGCTCGGAAAATCCACGCGGTTGTGGCCAATCCACCAGACATGGCCCGTTGGAACGTATTGAACGATTCATTGACCAATCCGACTTCGATGAACCCGTGCAAGCCAGCCGATTCGACTATGACATCCCACTCGCAGAGCCCATTAGCATCCGCGAGGCATACGCTAGAAGCTCGCGCCGTCAGCGACCCCGAATTCATTCTGGGGGAACTTACGACCGTATTGTCCTCCGAAATAACGACGCCAGACACCAATTTGGATCGGTCCCATTGGGGACACCATTTAGAATAACCGCGGCACTTCGACGGATGGCTAGAAGAACATTTGGTGTTCATGCAGGCGTAATAAAGGGCCGAGCTGTAGTGGGGTGAATTGTCGGTGAGCGCGTCAATGACCCCGTTGAGATAATTCAAGCGGTGAGGGCATATGAGTGTGAAATCAATATGCTGCAACATTTTCACCAAGGCCGCGCGCGAAGGGTCATTCCCTATGACAATTTTGACGTCGAAGTCTGATAAGTCGCCTAGGATGTGGAAGACCGCGTGACGTTCGCTTATAGGTGGGGCGTCCCCGTTACGAGCCCATGCCCATTCAACTATGCAAAGCAGCAGGTCATACTCGGATGTGTTGAAGACTGTCGTGGGTCGTGTGAGTATTAGCTCCAGAGCTTCGTCGGTAAGACCATTGAGATCGCCTACCTCGAGGCGATGCTTGAAAAAAGATTTGAGAATTATGTCATAAAGTTCTTTACTGGCTTTGCTGTAGGGTACGAGCGCAATGGCTTTGTTGAGCAGCGGCACGGCTACTTTGACGTCAACTTCTTTCGCCAGCTCCAGTGCCATATCCACGAG
This sequence comes from Jimgerdemannia lactiflua, assembly GCA_003951145.1. NCBI lineage: Eukaryota > Fungi > Mucoromycota > Endogonomycetes > Endogonales > Endogonaceae > Jimgerdemannia > Jimgerdemannia lactiflua. The sequence goes on along the minus strand of RQIL01012555.1, from coordinate 1,001 downwards.
TTTAGGAAGCAGGAGAAAGCTCGCCGCGCGATACACGTCGAGCGCCATCAAAGGAGCAGCCGAACTGATCGACTCTGTGTGGATGTACTCAAGGACAATTTTCATGGCCTCCGAATCGATGTCACGCAAAGCGATCTCCTTCGAGGTGGACTCGCGCATACTTCCCAGAAACATTGCCATAAAGACGTCAGACCGCGCTGCGAGGACAGAGCGGCAGGCGCCAAGTTTGACGCCGTCTGCGCAGACGATGTTCACGTCGTGGAAGGCGACGTTAGTCCAGACGACGGCGATATCGTCCTTTAGGCTGAACCCGCTGCTAGGCTGATTGGACATGGTTGTTATGTTGTGTGTATCAAGGGGTGGCTGAAAGACAAGATGAATACGTCACTGAATTGGGCAAATTGCACTGCTACGGGGACTAAGCCTCCGTTGTTATACAAAAAAGTCGCTGGGTCGCGAGATAGACTTCGCAAATTGCTGTCTATCTGGTGGTCATACATACACTCTTTTAGAAGCCTGTGAAGGTAAACTAGTTTACGCATGTAAGCAGCGTCATGTTATCGGGCCGGATAGGAGGGCCGCCCCGTTCATGTCGCTTCGTTTAATCTATCCACGCTTTTTAATCATGGATAGTTGTGTACTTCTTTTTTGCATTGCAGAAGTAGGAAAGTTGTACGTTAGTTAATTAATTCGTAAAATCGTATGCGAACAGATAGCCAGATGGTTTTGATATTTTATTTCACATATTGTAAATTAAAAAACTGTTGCATGACCGTCTGTCAGCCGGCATACTTGTTCCATGAAGGAGGTTGGCTCCTTCAAGAAAGTACCTGATATTCCCTTTGAAAGGGATGGGAGCTCTTTGTAGAATGTGATCATTTCAACCTAAGGATCTCGTGCAGGGTTTCTAGTGCATCGGGAAGCTTTCCAACTTTGAGACCATCAAGCATACATTTAGTTGATGAGTGTCGTCGTATGGATGAGTCACCGTGAGAAAAAAA
>RQIL01012554.1:0-11265 GCA_003951145.1 Jimgerdemannia lactiflua | reverse complement strand
TTTTTTTGATCTGAGGCTTTATTCACTCACAGTGCTAGTTATTCATACAGTTTCTATCTATTCCTTTCTCAATCTGCTAATGTTCTTCTGACTATCTGAAGCAATCTTTTTTCGACAATCCTACTCCTTCCTTCCAATGCACCCTGCTATCACTTAGTATCAGTCTCCCCTGACTTGCCTGGATTATCCTGACCACTTGTTTGAGTATGGTCTCCCCATTTCGCCTCCCCTGATACCACCAGCCCTGGACAATCTCTCTCATCAATTCCTTTCATCTTTCCACAAAAGAACTAGCTCCCATCTAGTGATCTCCTTCAAATACCCATTGCCAGTGCATCACTATAAGTACCCAGAGTCCAATGATTTGACCTAAACCCCCCCAGGTGTCACCAGTGTTCCCCACCAGCCTTCTCTGTATCATACTTTCCACTGTCTCTCTTGTCCTTTGCTGGCCATCTCTCCACAATGACTCCAGTTGGCACCAGTATCCTTCAACTCCCCGGCAGTCTACTAAGACATGCTCAGGAGTTTGTATATTATCTACTCCCATCTCCTCACACCACTCACATTCCCTTTTGCCATCAGTATGCATCCACTCTGTCCAGTGAGCCAATATGACATTTCTCCTCAGAAACCACCACCATACTACCCAATACTTAGGGGGTGTGCAGAGTCTCATTTTCTCCACCCATCCCCAAATATTCCCCCATTCCCAATCCTCCCCAAATCTGGCCTTCTGCCACCCCACTGGCCACTTCTCCATAGGTCCAGTTTGTAGTCCTTCAACTGCCTCCAATGAGTATTTTTCCACCTTCTGTCCCCCTAAGCAAATATTCATTAAGTCCCATTCTACCTCATCTCTCTCCTCCCAATCCTCTCCTTTAGGCTCTCTCATTCCTAAGCCAATCCATGTCTCTATCAGGCCCCACCAGAAGCCTCAATAGCAGATCCTCTCAATGTTTGCTACTCTAATGATACTTCAAATGTCCCCTCCATTCTCTCCTCTTGGGCAGAATCATATGCACCAGTTGTCCCTTGCCAGTTCTCCCCACTCACTCTCACCCAGCTCTACCATTCTTCTTTTCCACCACCCTCAGAGTGCCCACAGTCATCATCAGAGGTTGGTGAGTCAAAGGCCACCATCTTTGGTCTTTAGTGTCAGCACTTCCCAGGCTATTTGGGGTCTCTTCCCCTTCTATAGCCATCCAGACATTGCCTTTATGAGTCTTTTCACCACCCACCCAGAGAAGTCTAGATGGTATCTGAGATACCACATTTTCAGTAGCCAGTAAATGTTTAATACTGTCACTCTGCCCACCAGCAACAGATTTCTTCCTGCCCATCCTTTGAGCACTGCCTCCCACTTTTCCACTATGTGTTTCCACCAGTCCTCCTTTAGGATAGTGCTGTACACTGAGAGCCAGATCTCCAGATACCTTACTGCCTCCCCCTGCCTGATTGTTGTGCCAAAGCAGCCACCCTCCCCTATTCCTCTGCTAATGTCTAATGTGTCACATTTGTCTCAGTTCAACTTTGCTCCTGACAGCCCTTCATATCCCTGTATCTCTGTCCAGACAGTGTCTATGTCTCCTGGGTTGCCCATACTAATAACCATATCATTGGCAAAGGCTCCTAGCTTCCAGTTTACTCTACCCAGCTGCAGGCCTGTCATCTTTCTCCTCATATTGTCAATTAGGGGCTCTAGTGAGAGGACATAAAGTAAAAGAGATAATGGATCTCCCTGTGGTACCCCCCTACTTAGTGGGAACTCCTCACCACACCATCTATTTATGATAATTGTCACTCTTTCTCCTCATAGTAGGCCCATCAGCCTCCTCACCTCCAGGGAGCTGAACCTGATCCTCTGTAGTACTGATGCCATATAGTTCCAGCACACTCTGTCGAATGCCTTCTCCTGGTCCAGAAAGACTAGTCTTCTATCAATTCCTCTACTCCTACAGCCCTCCAGTACATTCTGGACCCATGTGGTGCTGTCTTGGATCTGCCTGCCCACTACAAAACCTCTGCTCTTTTCCAACCAGGGCCCCCACCATGTCTTGTAGCTGCTTCACCAAAATTTTTGACACCAGTTTGCAGTCTATATTGAGGAGCATGATTGGTCTCCAATTTTTCTATACATGCCTGTCTCCCTTATTTTTATATATCAGAGATACTAGGCCCAGTTTGCTGTCTGCAAGCCACTCACTCCTACCCAGGACTGCATTGGCCATCTCCACTATCCAGTCTCCAAACTTTCCTTGGAACTCCTTCCAGAACTCCCAAGGCAGTCCATTGACCCCTAGTGAGGATCCAGTCTAAACCTCCTTTAGCATATCTTTCACCTCTTCTAGGTTGACTGGGCACAGCATATGTTTCTCCAGCCCCTGATCTTGTTGCACCTCCCAGTCCTCCAGGTACTCTGTCATTTTCTCTTTCTCCAGTTCAGTTCTGTTGATGTTCATCTCATCTGTCCACAAGCTTGCCCATTTGGTGGTGACCTCCTTCATTATGTCATTTTGCAGTGTTATCTCTCTTCCATAATAGTCAAGTACTGAGGTCCAGCTCTGCCATACTTCTCTGGCCTTCAGCATATCTGTCAGGTATTTTGTCAGCTGCTCTCCCTCCTCTAGCCTCTTTGTCCACAGTCTGGCCAATAGCCCATCCACCCATCTTTCTTCATTATCTTTGAGGTTGCTTTGTAATATTGCAATATCTTTCACCAGCAGCTCTCTTTCTTCAGCTGATATTGTTTGACTTGTCATTTGTTGCAGTCACCATTTCAGGCCCTGGTCCACTCTTCTGTCTCTTCTTGCCCTCCCAGCTGTCTCCCCAATGTCTCTCCAATAAGCTCCTGCCATATGTTTGAACCTGCCCCACCATTCTGTCACTATTCTCTCCTTGGCCCTCCATCATCCAACTTCTCGCTGTGCCACCTGTACAAAATTGTCTCTCGTCTCCTGTTTCAGTAGTCCTGTATTGAGGCGCCAATATCTGCTTCCACTTTTTGCAGCTTGGAAGGTACCTCTTGCTTCAACCCCCCAGTGGTCTGACCATGGACACCATCTGACTTCCACCTTGTCAAGGATATTTCCCCAGTGCTCACCCACCAGGAGCCAGTCAATTTGTGTGCCAACAAGGCCTCCTTCCACCCTATGCCACCGAGTGAATGGTCCTGCCTCCTCTCCTTGTTGTAGTCGGACTCCATCTACCAGCCCAAGTTCTCTCTCAATCTGTAGCCATCTATTCAGTCCCATGGATATCACTATACCCACACCTTCATCAGATCTGTTCAGCTTGCAGTCTCTGATCATATTGAAGTCATTCCCAAGGATGTCTAGCCTAATGTTCATATTACCCTCCCAATTAACCCACTCTTCCAGCCACTGTTTCTGTTCTTGTGCCACTGCCAGTAGGTATCCTGATCCTATTACAATTCCATCTCCCTTGCCCCCTCTCAGTTTTCCCCATACTATCCTGTCTCCCCAGTTCTCTGTCATCTCCAGCTCTTCTTTTCCAATTCCTACTAGAATGCCAACCTGTTGATTCCATCCTGAGCTCCCAAACCATTCTTTACTCTATTGCTGGTAGTCACCTTCTCTATATGCTCACACATCTTGTAGTAATACTATGTCATATTGTTTGTTTTTGATCCATCAAAAGATTCTTCTCCATTTCATCTTGCTGCATAGTCCATTGATATTTAGTGATAGTATATGCATTTCATTCATCATTGGTTATGTTAAGTTATTGTCGCCCCCTAATTGTTCTCCCTTTCTGTAGTCTTTGCTGCCCTTTCAATGACAAGGTCCCTTTGCTCCTTGCAAATGATGCACCACATGTCCTATCTCTTAGTGCTGTTGCAGAATATTGCCACCTTCTCTCCCACTGCTTGACCAATCTTATTTATCCTCACCTCATTCACCTGATAGCCCTCTTCCTCCAGCATAATGGTGACAAGGGCAAGTATAATCTTTGGCCTCTAGAGTTGGACATTCACAAACAAGCCCCACTCTGCCTGAGAGCCACCAAATACATTGATTTCTTTGATATTTTCCTCTGCCAATTCCTCCAGGGTCATTCAATACCAGTCATCCTCCTTGGTGTAGCTCCCGATTGGCATTTGGGGTCGGGGAGAGCAGCTGTGGTCTAGCAAAATCACATTATCCTCCATGACATCTGACTGTACATCCATCTGGTCTTTCTCTCTGGTCCTTCCAGCTGGGACTGGAATTTCCTCAGTCAATTCAGTTGCCGCCCAGTGCACTGCTGTGGTTCCTCCCATCCTCATGTCTTCTGGCTGTGTTTCTGGTACCACTTCTTGTTTCTTAAGCTCATTTGTCACCTGATCTGAATCTTATTTTCCTTTCTCCTTTGCTTCACCAATTGGATTAGAGGCATGTTGTGATGCAGAGACCCCCTCCTGGGGTGTAGGGGTTCCAGGTGCTACCTCCACTTCCTCCATTGCATTGGCAGCCAGGGCTATCCTTTCAGCCTCTTCATTATCTGTGCGGCTAATGGCAGTTTGCAGTCTCTCCCAACTTTCTCATTTCAACTTTTTCCTCTGTCCACCTACTTGGACCCACACCCAGTTCTTGGCATACTCCTCTCATTTCCTTGTGCATGCTATCTTGGCAGCTGCCTGCTCTGTCAGAGCAACCAAAAGCTCCTCCTCATCATTCTCTAACCCTTTCCTCCTCTACATTCTACACTTTTGATTGTCAATTTGAATCACCTCAGGCCAGTCCCTCTTCAGCCCTGTGGCTTCTTGTCCTTCCAGGCAAACTATGACTTCACACATCCCATTTTTCAGGTTCATCCCTTTCCAGAACATGAATCTGAAATCCACCATCTCTCCATATTTCTCCATCTCTGCTGAGATCAGCTCCTTTGTCTCTTGTCTCCCCAGGGTTGGCACTCCTTCCACCACAAGTTGAATGGCACAGAGGTCCCACCTCAAGCATCTAGTGATCCCCACCCAGACTCCTCTAACCATCAATCCTTTCTCCAGTGCCAGCATTATCTTCTCCTCCTCAATAAATCTAATCTCGACTGCCTCTGCCAATGGTATAAACTTCAGTGACTCGGCTCCATCTACTCTATCTTCAACCATCTTCAGTACTTCCCATGCTGACATTCCAAGTCCAAGGAAGTTTGCTGAGATTGCTTAAGTTGAGATGGATTTGTGGAAAAATGGTTGCACCACTAGCTCCCCAGTTCTAGCTGCCAAGGTAATCTTTCCTCTTCCTCCTGCTATGCTGCCTGTCATGTCATTAGTGTTGCCAGTATCACCTTTTCCATGGACTTCATCATTTCTGGTCATCTGCTCAGCCACCGAATTTCCAGTCACACCCCCCCTGCCAGTCACCTTACCCATCACCTGACCACTCTCCCTGTCAACACTATGCCCCCTGCTGCCCATTCCTCCAGCTTTGGCATTGCTGCTCCCTCCTCTACCCACAGTCTGCCATCCACCTAGATTCGCCTTAGCCCCAGTTCCTCCTCTACTTCTCTATACTCTCTCTTGGCCTACAGCTGCTACATAGCCCTTTGGGAATCCAAGGCCATAGCCCTTCCTCTCTAGTCTCTCTGAGCCTGATGATTCTTGGCTCATCATGTCTCCAAAACTTGTTGGTTTTTGGTGAAACTTGTTTGTGTAGTATCCTTGACTCTAGCATCATGTGGTACATCATAGTTTGTGAAATAAAAACTCTTTAATATATTGTTTCTGCAGGAAGATGTAGTTGTGGCTTAGCTATCTCCAAATGGTTCGAGCAAAAGGAGTCCCCCACTGGAATCCTTGCCCAATAGATTTTTATCCTCCAAGATTATGAAATCAACATTATCCACAAAGTGAGAAGAACTCACAACAATGTTAATATTCTTTTCCATATGATCCAATGAATCAAAAGAAGGGTATACCTTGGAACTGCACTCTTAAAGAAGTTTCCATGACTATCAAGAAGCAGGAAGATCTCATCTTACAAGAATACCAGAATGCCTACCAAGAACAGACAAATACAGAAGACAAGATTCAAAAATATTATCAATATTGGCCCCATCTCAGAACACAAGTCCAAGACATCATCCAGAAGTATGATATCTACCAGAAGTATCAAGGAAGGAAGAACTATCAAGCCTCCCTACAACTGATTCCCCCTCCTATCCACATCTTTTAAAGATGGAGAGTAGATATAATAGGACTCTTACTAGTAATACTAAAGCAAAACAGATACATCCTAGTATTTGTTGAACATTTGACCAAATAGCCCAAAGCATACTCCATGGAGATTGCAGATGCCCTGACTATTGTTGGACATCTTTATAACCTCACTCTCTGATATGGACCCCCTAAAGAACTCATCTCTGACTGACAAACTGAATTTGTATATAACATAATCTTAAATTATATACAAATTCATAGAATCCACCTGAAAAGAACTACCTCCTATCACCTACAAATCAATGAAATGACTGAACCAGACTATCAAGAAAGAACTTTCCAAGATTAATCCTACCAATTGGGACCTCTGCTTACCCAAAATCTTGTGAGAAATCTGAAACATCCCTGCTGCCTCAACTAAATAAAAGCTCTTTGAAATATTTTTTACTAAGAAGGCCAGAACTGCTGACTATGAGAACCTTAGAAAGCTTCTTGAAAAAGGAGATCAGCTGTGAAAGAATACCCAAAATCAGATTATCAAGATTCAGGAGAGACAATAGAAGTATTATGACCAGAAGCAGAAGGATCAAAAGATCAAGATAGAAGATCAAGTTCTAGTTTGGAGAAGCATGATTGAAATAAACTTTGCTGCTAAACTGGAACCAAAATGAGAAGGACTATACCTTATACACAATATCAGAGGAACCAGCATCTATATAAAGTATGGATAGATATATCTTAAGAACAATAGTTCACATCAATCACCTCAAGATATATCTATATAAGCCATCACTCAGAGGATAGATCAATGCCTTCAGATCCTTGTCTTCAGCTCATTTCAATCACTACCAGTCCCTTTACCCCAATTTCAAGAAGTCAATGGAAATACTCTCCAAAAAATTCAGATTCATTAAGAGAATCTTGTCCTGGCTAGATGATTGCTTTAAGTTCATCAACTGTAAGCACATTATGCAATTGGTGAATAAATACAGAACCTCTCAGCCTCAGAGCAAACCTACATCAGAAATATCATAGGTTTGTCAAGAAGGGATGTCACTGCTGCAGACAGACTCTACACACTTTATAAATGAAACACTATAGCTTTGATGCAGGTACAGTTCTCCTGATATAATATATGAGGAATGAACCTAGCCACCTACCTGAGTATCATCAACCATATCAAAATCCTATTTCCAGAAGAAGAAGAAGAATCTACAAAATGGAGTGATCTAGATATAGATAAAGACAAAAGCACAGGTATTGATACTGAAGATGCTTATGCTTATTGAAATGATGACTAAAGAACAGTCTGGGATAGACCATCCTTTAGTGAGGGCTGATGTGATGGACCACAAATCATATCCTTTGAATTATAGCTTAGCTAGATGACATGAACACTAGCATAGTATAGTAACCAGTACAGCAACCCTTACTGTGGAAAACTGTATAAATAGCCAGACTACCAGAAAAGATATATCTGTGCAGGACCTGCACACTTGTACCAGACCTGCACATTTGTGCTAGACCTGCACACTTGTGCCAGACCTGCATACTTGTGCTGGACCTGCACACTTGTATCAGAACAGAAATACCTAATATAAATAACATTCTATAGTTAGCCAAATAGCAACCAGGTAGCAACCACAAATGTATAAAATACCCCAGAAATAAGAGTGAATAAACCTCAGTCCGAAATTAAATCCAAAGCAAAAGACAAGTCTGCCTACTACATTTCAAGAGATATGCCTGCCAAGAGCCACTTGATCTAGGAAGTATTGCAACACTTAGGAGAAATGCCCACTCTAAAGCCACTACTAGGAGATTGTGAGCTTGGTACCTCATTTCCACTCTGGTCCACTTTCTGATACAAAGAAGTACACCTTTTTAGTTCACTTGCCAGATAAGCCTGAAGAAGTCTGCCAGTTAAGGAATTCATCTCTCAAAGCCAGTCATTCGATGTAAACTTTGAAGCCTGAGTTTGCTGCCAAGTTCAAGTGAAGAACTTCGCCACCATTTGAGAAGTCCGCCGATTCAGGAAGAATCCACATCCAAAATCCACCATGTTTTTGTCCGCAGATCCGCCCCGTACCGCCGATCAAGTAATCCACTGCTTAAGGAAGAGCCACCATTTTCAAGAAGACCGCCACGTTTTGTCCACTGATCTATCATGCTTCACAGAATCCACATCGTTCAGACCATACTGCTTAATCCGCATCATTCAGACCACACTGCCTAGTCCACATCATCCAGCCCACGCTGCTCAATCTGCATCATACAAATAAACTGCATTATTCAAGGAACCCACCGCATTTAGTCCGCTCACCAGAAAAGGAACCTGCTCGCCCATCACCTGAAATCGCCTGCACCCAGAACTCGCACTCATAAGGAAACTGATCGCCCGAGTCACAGACAAAGAACCCACGCTATTAAGGAAATACTGCCCGATTACCCAAAATCGCTGAGTCACACAAAATTATCCATGGATCATCACTCAAAGAAGGAAACCCACTCATAGGAGACCATCATACAAATCATTCTAGGAAATCACTTGTAGAATTCTCCAGATTAAATATTATACCACTAAACACCAATACAGGAGGAACTTATATTTATTCTTGAACATTTTGTTGCTTTTTTTAACAAAGTAACTGGGGGCTCAAGCCAATCTATACAGCCACCCAACCTTGTAATTTGCCTCTATTGAGCCAGGCACATTACACTACCAACTACTAAGAATTGATGACCTCCTCAATACCCTCAGAAAAGCCAAGTACATGACCACCACTAATCAGTTCTAAGAATTCTAAGTAATACCCATTGCCAAGAATAATATCTACAAGACAACCTTCATTACTAAATGAGAACAGTATATATAAATACCTCTGAATATCATTTGGACTCTGCAATATACCTGCCTTATTCTAATGAATGATGAATCATATCTACTGGGACCTCATTGAATTTTTTTTTTTAGTATATAGATGATGTAATTAGCTATTCTGAGACATTTGAGTAATATTTACAAGACCTCCATAAATTATTCAATACCATTCAAAGTTCTGGACTCAGACTTAATACTAAGAAATATTTCTTTGGAAAACACCAATTTGAATATCTGGGATATGTTATCTCAGCTCAAGGCATATATACTGACTCTCACAAGGTGGAGAAAGTCAAGAACTATCCAACCCTAATATCAGTAAAGGAGATTCTATCTTTTCTTATATTAGTATTCTAATACCAGTGATTTATCTTAAGGTTTTCAGACAAGGCAGCACCACTATGAGACATCTCTAAGAAGGACCAATCATTCTACTGGAAAGAAGATCAATTAAAGTCATTTGACCTGCTCAAGAAGACTCTCACTGAAGTCTCTATTTTGGTGCAACTAAATTTTGATATATCATTCATCCTAGGAACCAATGCCTTAGCTTTAGAACTTAGATTAATTCTGTTTCAGCAAGATAACTAAAAGAAAGAGCATATTATTGAATATACTAACAAGTCTAAAAATGAAATATAAGCAAAATTAAAGCCACTAAGTTGGAATGCCTAGCAGTAGTATAGATAGTAAACTACTTCCAAAACTATCTTTTAGGAAAGATATTTGCTCTCATTACAGACTATCAAGCTCTGCAATAGTTATTCAACAAACCAGAGCCCTTAGGAATTTTTGTTAAATAGATCATATCTTTGCAAGAATACTAGTTTACTATTATCTATAAGAAAGGTGTCAAGATTTCAATATCAATACTCTATCAAGAATCCCCTGAATTCAATAAGAAGGAAAAGAGCCCTCCATAAGAGAAGATTACTTCCCACTTACCCAAATGAACTAAGAACTATACCTTGCCCTTATCTGAAGCCTGTACTATAGAAATTTCAAGAAAGGAATTTAGCTAGTCATAAGCTATTTATTCAATAGAACTTTAAGAAATTTCAAAAAGACAATGGCAAACTCTGGAGAGTAGAAGAAGATCAATATACTTATATCTCAAGAGAAGAAAAAATATCAAAAATACTAATAACCAATCATAACCAGAATGTATACTGAGGAATTGGTGCCACTATTTGCCCCTTTCTCCACTACCATACTGGTCACAAGGTCTGGTGGACAACCAACCAAGTCCCCTTTTCACAATTTACAACCCCTCTACCTTGGTACAGTTTGCTGTACATATTGCAGGGAAGTGAGAGGAAGGCAATAGTGATGATTTGCTCCTCTTTTGGTGTCAGATCAGTGTTTTTTCCACTTTTTCACAGTTCTGGTGCCCCCAGCTGCATCTGGGGTATATCCATCTTGGCATGGCACTTTTCTCCCTTTGTCGTCATCAACAAGGTGTCATCTTGATATATCACAGGCTGCATAGGGAGTCCACTGACTGTGGGCATCAAGTGCCTGTATAGGTTACCTGCAGGTTTTTAGTACCTGTGGTGGGGTCCTCTGAGTCTTGGTGAGCTTCCTGGCAAGTGCAGTTCTGGTGTAGGTGACTGCTTTTTGGGTGGAGGCCTTCTGATTGGTTAGCAGGGGGTGGGGCTATACCCAACTGGAACTAGGAGCTGATGCAGTGATGCAATCTGGGCCCACAGGCTTGGGGAGTAGAGCCTTCCTTTTTTGGCTGTATCTGACTGGAACTGGGAGCTGATGTGGCAATGTGATCAAGGCTTGCAGGCTCGGAGAGGGGGATTGGGGTCTCCCCCTATCCCTCATATAAGTTCTTTGATGGGGGGTTCTGTGTGTTAGTTCTTGTCAACTGTTAGCTAGTTGGGGTTTTTATTTTGCCTTGGACTTTCAGTTGGGTTTTGGGGGACAAGTTCTTATTCAGTTCTGGTGCTATTAGATTTTGATGTGTAGGTGTGCTCTCACATGTAAATGATGATCCAGCTCTAGTGGGCTGATGAATCTGGTCTATGTATTGTTGGGATGGGGGTATGAAACACTGCCCTTGCATAGCTGGAGCAGTGGGACTGCTGGACAATTTGATAGTCTAGATTAATGGAGGGTTAGTGCTTGGGGAGGGGGTGGGGGAGGGTTTTGGCCTATATAGTCTAGGTTTCTTTCCAATAAAAATCTGTGGGAACTTGATAGATCGGAAGAGCGTCGT
>RQIL01012543.1:0-11266 GCA_003951145.1 Jimgerdemannia lactiflua | reverse complement strand
AAAAAAAAAAAAAAAAGTGTAGTGAATATATGCAATACACCTTAAGTAAGAAGTGGGGACAGCTATTTTAAATAGTGAGATATATAGAAGATGAGCTACAAGAAATAAAAGTGAGAGAATGAGCAAATGAGTAAGAGTAAAGGTCACTCAAGTGACATTTCTCTCTGATAACTTTCACATTACACAAATTTCCATACACACTTTTGATATATTTTTCATTACTCTCTGGAGAAAACTCTTAAGACAATGGTGACTAAGCAAGGTTCTGGCAAGCATACTGGTGTGGAATGTGGGCCAGCCTTCAAATAGCAGTATGGCAAGAGAGAAATAGGTTTGGAGTCAGGGATTTTTGAACTATTGATGAGTGGAGGAGCAGGAGGGGGGTAGAAGTCAAGTAAGAAGGCAGAAGATAGTAGGGCAGTGAGCTTTGTGGCAGTAGTCAAGAATGGTGGAGGAGGAGAGAGTGCTGAGGGATGGAAGACAGTGGGAAAGGAGAAGGAGAAGTCTGGAGGTACTAGAGGAGCACTCTCTGGAGGAGGGAAGGAGGGGGCTGGGAAAGGTGTGACTGGTATAGTGACTGGGACTGCTGATGGTAGTATGATGGCCAATCTGAAAAAAATCCAGATGTGACTGCTGATAGTGGCAAAAGAAGCCAGGAGGGATCAGAGCAGATGTATGGGGACAATCTGTCAGATGGTAGAATGGGCCTGGTGGTGGTACTATTGCTCAAGAAGTTGATCTTAGAATTTACAATCATGGTGAGCTTCTGGGGCCTAGTGGTGATAGCAAAGATGGTCTTGGAACTGCTGTGGAAGTAGTTGGTAGATGTGGCATCAGTGAAGTCCCTGAAGAGACTAGAGAGAGTTGAGGTTGGATTTGTAGAGAAGAAACACCTGGTGGAGGCTCTGTTGAAGGGAATCACAGTGGGTGAGATTGTGATTCTGATGTCAAGGAACTTGTACTGAGACCCTAGGATGGTGCACCTAGTGGTCAAAGGGGTCCCTATGGTGTCAGTGAAGGAGACAAAGGGTAGGGTTAGTGAGGTGATGAAGATGTCATCGATATTAGCTTCCAGATGTAGGAGGGGACAATATTCAGGATAGGAGATGTAGAGGTGGACTAAGAGTGGCTGGGAGGGAGGTGATGGGGAAGGTGAGTGACTGACTGAGGGCTTTGAAGTGGGACCCAGTTGAGTGCAAGATATTGAGGGTGAGGAGGACTGAGGAGGAGAAAGAAGATCTACTGATAGCATTGTTGGAGCTGGAAGGGGCTGTGGAGCAGAGAGTGAAGGCCTGGGAGGCCTTTGAGGATGTGATAGTAGTGGAGAAGATTGATGGCAAGAAGGTGTGAGTAGATAAGAAGGCATGGGAGAGAGAGCAGGGGAGGTAGATGCAGAAGGATCTACTGTAAGCTTTAAGGAGAAGACAGGTGTAGAGATGGTGCCTCTGCCAGGGTTCACTGATGGCCTTGAGACTTCGCAGCATGCCCCCTAGCAGAAGAAGATTATTGGAGAAGATGAGCCTGAGTTCTTCATTAATCTGGATGAGGAGGAGGAAGACTAGGCTGGAACAGGAGAGACCTTGGTTAGCATTCTAGTACAAGAGCTGAGAGAGAGGATGTGGTGATGAAGGAGATACAGTATGTAAGTTTTGGAGTTCCAGATGTCATACTTGGAGGATTGGTGGTTGGGGTGGAGGGAGAGCACTCTGGTGTAGTTGAGAGAGAGGATGCTGAGGACAATAGTGGGCCCAGAGAGAGCAAGAGACCCATGACCCCAGGTGTTGATCATATTTGGGGGACAGGATGGCTGCTGGCCACTCTCAATGATCTGGCAGTGGATAAACTTATGGAGGTAGATGTCTGTGTTCTGGGGGTGGAGTGGCAGAGCATCCTGGTGAGAGAGAGAGTGATGGACAAACTGTTGATGGAAGTGATGGCAATCTTGCTGGCAGAGGAGGGATATGAGGTGGATGCAAAGAGAGAAGCCAAGTTGAGGGAGACAGCAGGGTGAGTGGTGGAAGACTGTTGGGTGATGAAGGATGGGCTGAATTGTAGCAGTCAGTCTGCAAGGACTATAGGGAAGAAGCAGAGAAGAAAAATGATGAGAATGCTCAGAGAATATGGCTGTATTGGAAAGAAATGAGATTGAGGAGGATGAGGTAGAGGCACAGCATCTCTTGGATCTGTCTAGAATAAAAATTGAGCTAGAAGTCTGAAGAAGCTAAGAAAGTAGCACTATCTACATATATTTTTCCCTATGAATAGTATAATTAATATTTTGTCTTTAAATGTCAATGGGCTGCAGGGTATGAGGCAATGTTAGAACATATTTGAATGGCTACAGGGCTTAGAGACAGATCTTTTTCTGCTATAGGATGTGAGATATGAAGAGGAGGTGGATAGGCTGAATTGGACTAAGGAATAGGGTGGGGTGGCTGAATGGCATGGAAATGTTGAGATCTTGATTTGCAGGGGGAAAGAAGAACTAGTGAACATTGGGGGATAGGGTGATTATCTAGTTTGGAGAATATGGAGAAGGCCAGAGTGGGGCCCAATAGTAGTTGGATCATATTACTGTCTGGTAGTCTGGGGTGAGAGAGTGGACTGGTTGGAAGAGCTGCTGGAGGAGGAGTCTCTGATGGAAGCCAGGGTGGATATCCTGGGTGGGGATTTCAATATGGTGCAAGATGCCACTCTGGATCAGTCTGATAGAGGAGCTGGAGTAGTTGGTCACAGTAGTGGGCTGGGCAGGTAAGAGGAGATTGAGAGGCTGAGCACTCTGGATGATATGGGGAGGGCCAAGTGGAGAGTAGATAAGGTTTTCATCCATTGGGTTGATGGACTTGGAATGAGGATCAATTGAGTACTCTTAGCTGACTGCTGGGGAGAAGATGTTTGGTGGGAACTTGGGGTAGTCTGATGCCTCTGGTTGGATCATTGGGGAGTGCTAGGGCAGGAGAACTTTGGGGGTAGTGGGGAGGGGCCTGAATATTGGTGGCTCAATTGTGCTCTGCTGGTGGATGGGGACTTGTGAGAGAGATGAGAGGGGGGGGTAGTGTCTAGCATGACTAATTAGAGAGAGAAGGGGGCTCCAGTGGGGCTCCAGTGAATGAAGCTAAAGGAAGTGGTGAGGATGTACTAGGGGGAGGCTGAGAAGCAGAGAGGAAGACTTCAGCAGAAGAAGGGGATGTGGGCATCCTGCCAGATAAAACAGCTATTATAGCAGTGGTCAGAGTTGAAGGGACATTGAAGAGAGGAGGAGGAGGAGAATTGGCAGGTAGCATGAGTAAGGATGGAGATTAAGGAGCTGAAGGGAGTCTAGAGGATGGAGGAAGAGAGCTATATGCAGGGCATGGTGGCAAGGATTAGGTGGCAGGGGCTGGAGGAAGGAGAAAGGCCAATCAAATATCTCTCTAGATTGCTGAGGGTGAGGAGAGTGATACAGAGGTGGGAGGGGATTATCAAAGGAGATTGCTGCTTGGTGATTGGGGTCCAGAGGATCCTTGGGGAGCTTAAGAGTTTTTGGGGGAAGTTGTGGAGTAAGGAAGAGGGAGGTGCGGACAGTGAGGCCATTGCAAAATGCTTGGAGGACTGGTGCTCCTTAGAGGTGGAGGGGCTTGGGGAACTGATGAGACCAGTGAGAGAGAAGGAGATTCTGCATGTCCTGGCAGCTACTAAGTCAGAGACTGCCCCTGGAGAGGATGGGCTGACATGGGACTTCTGGAAGAAGATGATAAAGGTGGAGAAGATATGCCAAGAGATGAGGGATATGTGTGATGATGTGATTGAGTCTGAGTCTTAGCTGGGTAGTCAGAAGTTGGAGTTAGTGGTACTTCTATACAAGAACAAGGAGCAGAGGGAGGACTGGAAGAATTGGTGACCAATCATGCTCCTGGATATGGACAGAAAGTTGGTCACAAAGGTATTGGTAGCAAGACTGCAAGTGGTAGTACAGCAGGTCCTGGGAGAAGAGCAGCAAGGCTTTGTTGGATGACAGTTGATTAGGGATGACAGCTTGGGTGCATGGGGTTATTGAAGGAGCAAGAGCTGCTGGGGTAAATGGCAGGCTGGTTTTCTTGGACCAAGAGAAAGCTTATGATAGAGTATGATGAGTCTGGCTAAGGAAGATACTAGAGAGGATTGGGATATCTGAGGAGCTGGAGAATGCAATTGTCTGCCTTTTGGAGAGTAGTTAGGCAGCAATCATAGTGAATGGACACAGGGGAGCTGCCTTCCCCCTTGGGCAGGGGGTTCTCCAGAAAGACCCCCTGTCATCCATTCTATATGCTCTGTCCTTGGAGCCATTATTGGACAGAGTCAGGAGGAGAGTCAAAGTGCTGACTATGCTGGGCATAAATTGGAAAGTGGGGGTCTTTGCAGATAATATGGTAGTGGGTCTGGATACTATTGCAGATATGGCAGAGCTTAAGAAGGCTGTAAGATGGTATGAATAGTGCTTTGGGCAGAAGCTGAACTAGCATAAGTGTGAAACAATAGTCTTGGGGAATGGTTTGGTTAGAGGGAACATTATTGGAACAATTATCCTTCCTGGGGAGGCAGTGTAATATCTGGGGATCTTTCTCTCAGTATATGGGTCAGTCCTGCCTAAGGCCTGATAAGAGACTAAGGTGAGAGTGTGGAGAGATGTGCTGAGGAGCTAGAGAGGGCAACATATCTCTCTGGCTGGTAGGGTGACTATTTTGAATATTTACTGAATACTGAAGCTGTGGTATTTGGTATACCATTTGGACTTTCTGGTATAGGTGGTTAAGAGGCTGCTGAAGCTGGTGAGAGAGTAGATTTGGGCAGGCCACTGAAGTCAGATTAAGTGGGAGGTCTTAGCAATACCAGTGGAGAGGGGGGGCCTGGGTCTGGTGGATTTCCCAAAGTGTCTACACTGCCTTCATGCTGGGTGGTTAAAGAGGGTAGTGATGCTGAAAGGGGGTGGATGGGTCCCACTGATACAGAAGGTGTGGGAGATAAGATATGCCCCCTGGGGGTCTTCTGGAGACCTTTTGACATTGGTGAAAGGGGGAGGAAGTAGAAGACTCTGGTATAGGGAGTTCTGGTGGGGAGTGGCTGAGAGGGCACATAGAATTGATATTAGGTGGGAGGGCTGTACTGTGGCAGAGCAGCAGGGGGGAGGGGGGTGGTAGTGGTATAGACTGCTGCTGGGCAGGGTGCTGGTAATGGACTTTGATTTGGGAGATAGAATGGAAAGTCAGAGTGGTATAGGGTAGGACTTTTGGCTAGAGAGATGGCAGTAAGTGGGAATCAGAGAGGAGTGGGACTGGAGAGGACTGTGGACCTGGAGTATAGAGATGAAGAAGTGGCTACCCCCTAAGTTTTGAGTGGTGTGGTGGAGGGTACTGAGGTGAAATATGATATTGAACTTCAGGTTAGGTTATCTGGTTCTGGGAGGGGCCTTTGAGTATGAGGAGTGTCATGGAGTAGGACAGGAGGGGGGGGTGGTGCAGACTCTAGAACATTGGCTTGAAGAGTGCAAGGTACTGGATGGGTTCTGGGAGGTAGTGAGAGGTAGATTGGGTGAGTGCTACAGGAGTTGTGAGATTGGTTGCTGGAAAGTATTAAAGAGAATGCTGGGGGGTGTTAGTGATGAATGACTCACACTAAGGTGGGCTTTAGTGATATGAGTAGGACTTGTAGGTCACTGGTAGGTAGTGTTTAAGAACAAGATCTCTCTCTGGTAACTTTCATATTACACAAGTTCCCACACACACTTTCAACACACTTTTCATTATTTTTTGGAGAAAACTCTTAAGGTGATAGCAATCAAGCAAGGTACTGACAAGTGTACTGGTGTGGGAGGTGGGCCAGCCTTCAAATAGCAGTATGGCAAGAGAGGGATAGATTTGGGACCAGGGCTTTTTGGACTGCAGACAAGTGGAGGAGTAAGATGGGGGCAGGAGTTGAGTAAGAAGGCAGAAAATAGCAAGGCAGTGAGCTTTGTAGTGGCAGTTAAGAACAGAGGAGGAGAAGAGAGTACTGAGGGAGGAGTGCTCTCTGGGAGAGGAAAGGTGGGGGCTGGGGGAGGTGTAACTAGTGGAGTGGCTGGGACTGCTGATGATAGTATGATGGCCAATCTGGAAAAAAATCCAAATGTGACTGCTGATAGTGGCAAGAAGAGCCAGGGGGGATCAGGGCCAGCATACAGGGATGATCTGTCAGATAGTATAATGGGCCTGATGGTAGTACCATTACTCAAGAAGTCAATCTTGGAATTTGCAGTCACAGTGAGCTTCTGGGGCCTGGCGGTGATAGTGAAGATGGTCTTGGGGCTGCTGGAGAAGCAGCTGGTAAATGTGGCATTAGTGAAATTCCTGAAGAGGCTGGAGGGAGTTGAGGTTGGATTCATGGAGGAGAAATACCTGGTGGATGTGTTGGAAAAAGGGATTATGGTGGATGAGGTGGTGGTTCCAATGTCAAGGTATTTGTGCTGGGACCCCAGGATGGTGCACCTGGTGGTCAAGGGGGTCCTTATGGTATCTGTGGAGAAGACAAGGGGTAGAGTCAGTGAGGTGATGAAGGAGTATGGGGATGTTATCGATGATGGCTTTTAGATATGGAAGGGGATGACATTCAGGACAGGAGATATGAAGGTGAGACTAAGGGTGGCTGAAAGGGAGGCAATAGGGAAGATAAGTGACTGGCTGAGAGTATTGAAGTAGGACCCAGTGGAGTGCAAGATATTGAGAGTGCAGGGGACTGAAAAGGAGGAAGAGAATCTTTTAATAGTACTATGGGAGTTGGAGGGGGTTGTGGAGCAGAGGGTAAAGGCCTGGGAGGCCTTCGAGGATGCAACTGTAGTGAAGAAGATTGATGGCAGGAAGGTGCGAGTAGATAAGAAGGCATAGAAGAGGGAGCAGGGGAGGCATATGTAGAAGGAGCTACTGGAGAGCCTCAAGGAGAAGGCAGGTATGGGGATGGTGCCCCCCCAGGTTTCCATAGTGGCCTTGAGATTTCACAGCATACTCTCTGGTATAAGAAGATTATTGGAGGAGATGAGCCTGAGTTTTTTGGTGTCCTGGAGAAGGAAGAGGGAGAACAAGCTGAAACAGAAGGGTTCTTAGAGAGTGCTCTGGTGAAAGAGGCTGAGAAGAAGAATGTGGTGATGAAGGGGACACAACAAGTGAGCTTTAGAGTTCCAGATATTACACATGGAGGGTTGGTGATTGGAGTAGAGAGAGAGTGACTCAGTGCAGCTGAAGGAGGAGATATTGAGGGTATTAGTGAGGCCAGGGAGAACAGGAGGCCCATGACCCCAGGTATTGGTCAGATTGGCAGGGCAGGATGGCTGCTGGCTATACTCAATGATCTGGCAGCAGATGAGCTTACAGAGGTGGACTTCTATGTCCTAGAGCAGACAGAGTGGAGGGGTATTCTGGCTAGTGAGGGAATGGTAGACAAGCTGTTGATGGAGATAATGGTAATCCTGCTGGGGGAGAAAGGGTATAAAGTGGATGTGAAGAGAGAAGCAGAGCTGAGGGAAATGGCTGGGTGGATTATAGAGGAGTGTTGGGTGGAGAAGGATGAAGCTGAATTGTAGTGGTCAGTCTGTAAGGACTATAGGAAAGAGGTGGAGGAGAAAGATATTGAGGATGTTCATGAGATTGTGGCTGCAATGGAAAGAAAAGAGATTGAGGAGAATGAGGTAGAGGCTGAGTATCTATTGGACTTGTCTAGGATGAACATTGAGCTGAAAAACTGAAGGGGCTGGGAAGGTTATGCTATCTATAAACATTCTTTCTTAAGAACAGTATAATAAACATTTTATTTTTGAATGTCAATGGATTGTAGGGTGGAGGGTGACAATGGAATCTATTTGAGTGGCTACAGAGCTCTGAAGCTGATCTTTTTCTTTTGCAGAATGTAAGATATAAGGAAGAGGTGGACAGGCTGAACTGGACTAAGGAATGGGGAGGGGCTGTGGAATGGTATAGAAGAGTTGGGATCTTGATTTGAAAAGGTAAAGAAGAATTGGTAGACATTGGGGGTTGGGGCAAATGACTTGTGTGGAGAATGTGGAAGAGGCTAGGGTGGGGCCCAATAGTGGTTGCCTCATGCTACTGTCTAGTGGTCAGAGGAAAGAGAGTGGACTAGTTGAAAGGACTGCTGGAGAATGGGTCACTGATAGAAGCTGGGGTGGACATTCTGGGTAGGAACTTCAAAATAGTGTGAGATGTCATTATTGATCAGTCAGATAGGGGAGTAGGAGTGGTTGGCCACAGTAGTAGACTGGGCAGATGGGAGGAGATTGAGAGGCTGAGTTCTCAGGAAAATGCAGGGAGGGCAAGGTGGGGAATAGATAAGATCTTCACACATTGGGTTAATGGACTGAGGACAAGGATTGACTGGGTGCTCTCTGCAGAAACTTGGTATGATCTGGTGCCCCTGGTTGGACTACTGGAGAGTGGTGGAGCAGGGGAATTTTGGGGGAAACAGGGAGGGGCCTGGACATTGGTGGCTTGATTGTGCTCTGCTGGAGGATGGGGATCTGTGAGGGAAGTGAGAGAGGGAGGTAGTGGCTAGTATCACTAGATGGAGGGAAGAGGGGGCCTCAGTGGGACTTTGGTGGGTGAAACTGAAAGAAGCAGCTAGTATGTACTGGGGTGAAGCTGGGAGGCAGAAAGGGAGGCTCTAATGGAGAAAGGGAGTGTGGGCATCCTGCAGGTTGGAACAGTTGCTGGGGCAGTAGTCAGACTTGAAGAGAAGCAGGGATGAGGAGGAGGAGGACTGGAGAGTAGTGCAGGTAAAGATGGAGATTAAGGAGCTGAAGAAGGTGGGGAAGATGGAGGAGGAGAGCTGAGTGTGGAGCATGGTGGCAAGGCTTTGGTGGTAGGGGCTGGAGGAAGGAGAAAGGCCAACCAAGTACCTCTCTAGGTTGCTGAGGGTGAGGAGAGTGAAGTAGAGGTGGGAGAGGATTGTCAGAGGAGATAGATGCTTGGTGACTGGGGTCCAGGAGATCCTTGGGGAGCTTAAGAGTCATTGGGGGAAGTTGTGGAGTGAGGAGGAGGGAGGTGCAGGCAGTGAGGCTATTATAAAATGCTTGGAGGACTGGTGCTCCCTGGAGGTAGAGGGGCTTGGGGAACTGATGAGACCAGTGAGAGAGGAGGAGATTCTGCATGTTCTGGCAGCTACTAAGTCAGGAACTGCCCCTGGAGAGAATGGGCTGCCATGGGACTTCTGGAAGAAGATGGTAAAGGTAGAGGAGATATGCCAGGAGATGAGAGATATGTGTAATGAGGTGATTAAGTCTGGATCTTGGCTGGGTGGTTAGAAGTTAGGGTTGGTGGCACTTCTGTACAAGGACAAGGGGCAGAGGGAGGACTGGAAGAATTGACAACCAATCATGCTCCTGAATATGGACAGAAAGTTGATCACAAAGATACTGGTGGCAAGACTACAAGTGATAGTGCAGCAGGTCCTGAGAGAGGAGCAGTGGGGCTTTGTTGGGGGATGGTTGGTTAGAGATGGTACAGCTTGAGTACATGGGGTTATTGAAGAGGTGAGGGCAGCTGGGGTGGATGGCAGACTGGTTTTCTTGGACCAAGAGAAAGCATATGATAGAGTAAGATAAGTCTGACTAAGGAAGATACTGGAGAGAATTGGGATACCTGAGGAGCTGGGGAATATAATTGTCTGCTTTCTAGAAGGTAGTCAGGCAGCAATTATGATAAATAGATACAGGAGAGCTGCCTTCTCCCTTGGGAGGGGGGTTCCCCAGAGAGACCCCCTGTCACTCATTCTGTATTCTCTGTTCTTGGAGCCATTGTTGGACAGAGTCAGGAGGAGAGTTGAAGGGCTGACTGTACTGGGTGTAAATTGGAAAGTGGGGGCCTTTGCAGATAATATGGTGGTGGGCCTGGGTACTATTGAGGATATGGCAGAGCTTAAGGATACTGTAGAGTGGTATGAATAGTACTCTGGACAGAAGCTAAACTGGTATAAGTGTGAAACAATAGTGTTGGAGAATGGATTGATTGGAGGGGACATTATTGGAACAATCATCCCCCATGGGGAGGCAGTACAGTACCTGGGGATCTTTCTCTTGGTGTATGGATCAGTCCTGCCCAAGGCCTGGTGAGAGGCTAAGGTGGGAGTATGGGGAGATATGCTGAGGAGCTGGGGAGGGCAACATATCTCTCTAGCAGGTAGGGTGACTATTCTGAATGTTTACTGGATGCTGAAGCTGTGGTATTTGGTGTACCATTTGGACTTTCTGGCATGAGTGGTCAAGAGGCTACTGAAGCAGACAAGAAAGTGGATTTGGGCAGGCCACTGAAGTCAGATTAATTGAGAGGTCTTGGCAATACTGGCGGAGAGGGGGGGCCTGGGCCTGGTGGTTGAAGAGAGTGGTGATGCTAAAAGGGGATAGATGGGTCCCACTGATGCAGAAGGTATGGGAGGTAAGATATGCCCTGCAGGGGTCTTCTGGAGATCTTTCAACATTGGTGGAAGGAGGAGGAAGTAGAAGACTCCAGTATAAGGAGTTCTGGTGGGGGGTGGCTGAGGGGGCACATAGAATTGGTATTAGGTGGGAGGGCCATACTGCAGTAGAGCAGCAGGTGAGTGGGGGGTGGTAGTGGCATAGACTGCTACTGGGAGGGGCACTGGCTGTAGACTTTGATTTGGGAGATGGGGTGGAGAGCCAGAGTGGTATAGGGCAGGATCTTTGGCTGGAAGGATAGTAGTGAGTGGGGATTGGAGAGGAGTGAGACTGGAGAGAACTGTGGAACTGAGGTCTGGAGATGAAGAAGTAGTTACCCCCCAAGTTTTGGGTGACTGGGTGGGTGTGACAGAAGTTGTGGAATTGGTTGTTGGGAAGTATTAAAGAAGAGAATGCTGGGGGGTATTGGTGATGAATGGCTCACACTGGGGTGGGTTTTGATAATATGGATAGGGCTTGCAGGTCACTGGTAGGTGGTGTTTGAGGAGGGCAGACTGATGTCAAAGGAGGAAAAGATGGCAAGATAAGAGGGATTACTAGTTGACATGCTGTCAGGGTGGCAGAAAGGGTGGGGCTTACAGGGGGGTCACTGGCAGAAATTGGTAGAGACCATTTGTGACAAGAGTGAGGGGAGGGTACAAGTAGTGGAAAGAGAGGTTATATTTGCAAGGGTAGGAGTAGGGAGATGAGTGATAGAGGGGGTGAGATAGGGTAGGGTTGGGAAGAGGCTACTGGTGTGGTATGAGGATACCATTGATGTCATAGATAGTTAATAAATAGGGCTGTGGTCTGTAGAAA
>RQIL01012532.1:0-11269 GCA_003951145.1 Jimgerdemannia lactiflua | reverse complement strand
ATAGGCTATGGCCTCATTAATTACCAAACACCTGTCTATATATTTCAATTGTCCTCATACCACATCAGTAGCCCCAGCCCTCTCCTCTCTACCCTACTCCCACACTCATCCTCCTCCCTACTCTCATTCTCTCAAACACTATCTAATTACTGATCACCCTCACTCAACCCTCACTATAATGGTTCTAGTTTCTAAGTTGAGGAAGCAACTTGATTCAGGAAGTTCAAAGTAGCTCAAAGAGATACTCAGAGTTCTGGAAAATCTTGTGGTTTCTGGGAGAAAATATTCTGTGCTTTATTCATAAGAACAGAGAAGATATTTATACAAGATCTGAAAGAGAAATCCAGAAGGATCAAAGAAATCAATAGAAATGCCAAGAAGAAAGTTCTCAGCAAAGATGACAAATAAAGTTCCACAATGTTCCATGAAGTTCCAGGACTAGCTAAAACAGGAACAGAAGTGACTAGAATATTCTAGCTAAGACTTAGTGCCAAGAAAGGATTTCTAAGCATTTGGAAGGTACTGGAAGGTTATGGAAGATACTGGAAAAGATAAAGAAAAAGAGTAACTATACTAAAATATTACATCTCTCCCTCCTTAAGAATCAATATCCTCATTGAATTCAGAAGATAATACAAGAAAATAAAACTAAAAGAAAATACAAATAAAATATATTGGCTCATTGGCAAGAACCAACTATCCTTGTATAAGGCAAGGGCCAAAGTATCATCTTGATTGGATGAGAACTGGTTTGAACCTTGTTGGCTGCAGGCTTTGTAGAGTTCTTCTGTGAATCTACCTGAGAACCTGCCACCAATCTCAAGAATTCCCAAGATCTCATTCAAGAGTTCAAGCAAAAAGGAACTCATTGACTGCCTGTGAGGTTCTCCCCTTAGATAGTAGATAATATACTATACTGATCAGGTATATTACACATTGGGGCACTCTAAGGAATACAGCATCAGAAATACCTGAGCAGCAGTCTTCAACTTCAGCCACTGATCCCCTATTGCTATATCTTCCCCCCTCCAATAAACAATATTGTCCACCACCTCTTCACTCTATTGACCACACACCCTCTTGTCTTTCAACAAAGCATATTTCAGTTGCCAATGTTCAGGCCCATCCCCACTCCCCCCAAATATTCTCTGCTCTACTACCCCCCTAGTGGTCTGACCAGGGGCACTACATTACCTCTAATTCTTTCCAGACATCTATCCCACAACAGTCTGCTGTAAGAATTCAGTCAATCTGTGTTTCCAGTCTATGCACCCAATGGGTAAAGACTGCCTGGTTCTCCCACTTCTGGTGCCCTGCATCTCCTAAGACACTCAGTCTCTCCACCTCCTCCTATCTGTCCAGCCCCTAACTTCTACCCACCCCAACTAGCCCACCATCAGAGCAATCTATAGCAGCATCTCTAACTATATTGAAGTCCCTTCCAAGTATATTGACTTCAGCCTCCACCAAGGTACTACTGTCCAACAACTCCTCTATCCAAGCTACTCTCAATCCTCTTTCTGCTGGACAATAACAGGATTCCACCACTAATGGCCTCCACTCTGGCCTCACCTATATCTCCCACAGCAAGCAATTTCCTCAGGCCCCAATGTCTCTCAGTTCTCCTTTGCCCTTTCTTATCAGAATTTCAACCTTTCCTCACCAATCTGGTACCCCTCCCCACTCTCTTGATCAGTTCAACTTGTCCTTCTCATCTTTACATCATATATCCTGAAGTAGAAAAACATCTGCTTTCTAATCCTTAAGCCATGCAAAAATGTTTCAACATCCCTCTGATCCCCTTAGTCCATTGACATTAAGTGAAAAAACATTATTATACTGTTCATATTGAATAATGTTTGAGTTGAAGTTCCACTCTAAATCTCCAAATCCTAGTCCATCCTTGATAAGTTCTACTTTTGCTCAGCTTCTATTTCAGATTCCTCTCTAGCCTCCAACTCTACCAAGATCTCTTGAATTGCCACTGTGTCCTTCTCTTCCATCATTGCATGGTAGTCCTCACATGCAGACTCCCACAACCCAGATATTCCATCCAGTGACCACTATTCTCCTTGCTACCTCCTTTAACTCTATCTCTCTGATAGCATCCACCTTATATCTTTTGTTCTCCAACAGCCTTGCCAAGCATTCTGCCATCAGCTTCCCCACAATCCCATCCCTGCATAAGATATCACTCTAGGTCTTTTTACTCATAAGCCAGAAGTTCACATCCCCCAACTCCTCATCTGCCAATTCCAGCACAATCCTGCACATCCAAGGCCCCTCTCTCATGCACTTTCCTCCAGAAGTTGCTGACATTTTTCCCCCTTCTTGCTCTCCACTCAGCCCAGTACTGGCCAACTTATCCCACTTTTCATCAGATACATCCACCAGATCTTCTCCAGTTACCCCAACTATCTATCCCCCCCCAGGCTACATCTGGGACTCCAAATCGAACATTCTTTGCACCCTTCATCACAATATCCTCCACCTTTACCCCAGTGGCTCCAATGGTATCTTTTGGCAGCTTGACTTCCTCACTCTTACTGGTATCTCTCTCTGGTACCCAGTACTCAAAGAAAGACTCCTCTATCTCCACTGGCCATCTCCTCTGAGGAGCATGCTCAGAAAGCTGCAAGCCCTCAGACCCCTTCTGCCCATTCCCCACCTTCATCCCTTCTATAGGCCCCCTACTTGTATTGCCTGCCATAAGCCCTGCAAGGAGTTTCTGTTATTGCTTCCTCTCCTGAGCCCTCTCTCAAATCTCCTTATCCATCTGAATTTTCTTCTCATTGACTTCTACTATCATTATAGCTTTCTTGAAGGCTTGCCATGCTCTCTCTCTCTGCTTGACTGCTCTGTCCAACTCCCAGAGTACCATTAGTAGGTCTTCCTTGTCCTCCTCAGTGCCCTTAATCCTAGACACCTTGCACTTGAAGGGCTCCCACTTCATCATCCTAGATCAGTCACTTCCTTTCCCTATCACCTCCTTCCCTGCCACTCTCAGTTGCACTTCTACATCTCCAGTCCTGAAGGAAGTCCCTTCTGATAGCTGAAAACCAATATCAATGACTTCACCATACTCCCTTATCACCATTCCAACCCTGTCCTTTGTCTCCTCTATCGAAACTGTTAGGACTTCCTTGACCACTAGGTGCACTATCCAGGGGTTCCAATGAAGACACTATGCCATTAGAACTACTACCTCACCCACTCGCATCCTCTTGGCCACTGCCACCACTACATACTCCTTCTTGATGAACCCAACTTTGACTTTCTCTAGACTTTTCAAAAACTTCACTGATGCCACATCACTCAGCTACTTACTCAAGAGCATCAACACCATCCTAGCTATCACTAACAGCCCCTGGAAGCTCAGCATGATGGCAAATTCCGAAATAGACTTCTTGAGTAATAGTGTCACCACTAGTCCTGTTACACTATCAGCCAGGTCTCTCTTGTGCATCACTCTTGAACCCTCAGCCACCTTCTTGATTCAATCAGCAGTCATATCTCCTTTTTTTTCCTGATTCCCAGTCCCACTATTATCAGTAGTCCTGCCACCCCTGCTAGCCCATCTTTACTGGCCTCTTGCACCCCTACACCTGGCCTAGCCCCCCCACTCACACTAGGTTTCCTCTTTGCCCCTCCAACTTGCTGCCATCCCTCCTTATTATCACCTCTAGCCCCATTCTTCACAACTACCATGAAGCTCACTGGACCCTCACCACTCTCCTCTCCTTCAGCTCCTCATTCTTCTTCTCCTCTACTCCTGCCAGTTGCCTTCCTGAAAGACTCTATCCCCAGTCTATATTCTTCTTTTTCTTGCTACTACTTAGATGTCACACTATTTCTGGATCAAGTATACCAATCAGAAGATTGAATTGCTGCTATTTTGATAGTCACTTTCTTCAATAAACTTCTTCAAAAAGTGTGTAAAAAGTGTGTGTAACATTAGTGGTAATGGAAGGTATCATATAGCTGGTGATCTCAATAGTATCTAGTAATCTCAATAATATTGAGTAATCTTGACAGTATCTAGTAATCTTGATAGTATTAAATAATCTCAACAGTATCAAGATCAGATGGCTTGTACTACTGTTTACTACTCTTCTACACTATATTAGTAATTGAGTTTAATCAAATATCTATTTCCTAATTTGTACTCCTAATTTGGACTAATCATTATTACTCTCTTCTAAATAGATGACTCTATCTTTAAAATATCTATTCTAACTCCCAAGCTTCTATTTTCATCAAAGCCTTGTACTGTATAATTTAATTCATTATATTTTCCCAATGGTATCTTTATAATATTGTGAAATTGGCTAGTGTTATTCCTTAGAGTAAGCTTTTTGTCTTTGAATAGCTGATAGACTCATTTGATGATAATAATCAAATAGTAGAAAATTTGACAGGTGTTAGTAGTGCTTCCAAATGAATTGAATCAATTCAAATCGAATTGAATCAAATTGGGGATTTTTTCAATTTGAATCAAGTTCAAATCAAATCAAATTTGAATCAAATTGAGGGTCTGATTCAAACCCTATTTTTCGAAATATAATAACTTGACAAATACATGTCCAAATTCAATTATCTTTGACTTGTTAGATTTCCATATAAGAGAAATCTAACAAGCTAAAGATCATTAAATTCAGATGTGTATTTGTCAAGTTATTAAATTTCAAAAAATAGGGTTCAAATTAGACTTTGAATCAAATTGGACATTTGATTTGATAAAATTGAATCAAGTTTGGGTCAAATTTGATTTGATTCGATTTGTTAGGAGCACTAGGTGTTAGTCCATTCTTTGATAGTTATGCTGGATTATTGGTTAAAGAATTATCTCAATTCAAAGTACTCCTGAAATTCAGAATGATATTAATATGCTTCTAAGTATGAGATTTATAATAAATAAGTCTGAATGATACTCTGGATATTATCAAATAAGTTATCTATAGTCAGGAGTTCTGTTGGACATTATTGCCTTTCTATGGCTCACTTGTCAGCATTAGTAATCTTAAGAACAGATGCTGTGCTTCATTTATTAGCTATGATACTTCTTGAGTTAGTAGTTTATGATAGTGGGAATATATGCCTGGGAGCTTCTGTAGTCTGAAGGTAGTTTCTTTTATATTAGGAGGCCATTCATCTCTCTCTGGTAACTTTCACATTATACAAATTCCACACATGCTTTGATATACTTTTTATCATTTATTTGAGAAAACTCTTAAGGTGATAGTGACAAAGTAAGGTTCTGACAAGTGTACTGATGTGAGAGATGGACCAGCCTTCTAATGGCAGTATGGCAAGAGAGGGATAGATTTGGGGCTGGGATTCTTTGGGCCAACAACAGATAGAGGAGCAGGAGAGGGGCAGAGGTCAAGTGAGAAGGCAGGAGACAGAGGAGTAGTGAGTTTTATGGCAGAAGTCAAGAATGGCAGAGGAGGAGGAGAGGGTGCCAAGGGATAGAAGATAGTGGAGAAGAGAAAGAGAAAGTCTGGAGGGGCTGGAGGGGCACTCTCTAGGGGGGGTAAGGTAGGGGCTGGAGAAGGTGTGACTGGCATAGCAGCTAAGACTGCTGATGGTGGTGTGATTGCCAATCTGGAAAAAAATCCAGATGTGACTACTGATAGTAGCAAAGAGAGCTAGAGGGGATCAGGGCAGGTACATGGGGGTGATCTGTTGGATGGTGTAATGGGCCTGGTTGTGGTCCCATTACACAAGAAGTTGATCTCAAAATTCATAGTCACAGTGAGCTTTGAGGCCTGGAAGTGATGGCAAAGATAGTCTTGGGGCTGCTGGGTAGGCAGCTGATGGATGCGTTATCTGTAAAGTTCCTGAAGGGACTGGAGGGAGTTGAAGTGAGATTTGAAGAGAAGAAATACCTGGTGGATGCTCTGTTGAAGAGGCTAATGGTGGGTGAGGTTGTGGTACTGATGTCAAGATATTTACACTGGAATTCCAGAGTGGTGCACCTAGTGGTCAAGGGGGTCTCTACAGTGTCAGTGGAGAAGACAAGGAGAGTCAGTGAGGTGATGAAGAAGTATGGGGATATAGGCAGTAGTCAATATTGATTTTCAGATATGAGAGGGAATGATGTTCAGAACAGGGGATATAGAGGTATGTAAGACTGAGAGTGCCTGGGAGAGAGGCAATGGGGAAGGTGAGTGACTGGCCAAAAGTATTGAAGTGAGACCTAGTTAAGTGCAAATGTTGAGGGTGAGAGGGACTGAGAAGGAGGAAGAGGATTTGTTGACTATACTGTGGGAGTTGGAAGGAGCTGTGGAGCAGAGGGCAAAGGCTTGGGAGGTATTTGAGGATGTGACAGTAGCAGAGGAGATCAATGGCAGAAAGGTGTGAGTAGATAAGATAGTATGAGAGAGAGAGCAGGGAAGGCAAATACAGAAGAATCTACTGGCAAGCTTTAAGAAGAAGACAGGTATCAGAATGGTGCCTCCACCGGGGCACACCAGTGGCCTTGAGATGTCACAGCATGCCCCCCAGCATAAGAAGATTATTGGGGAGGATGAGCCTGAGTTCTTTGATGATTTGGATGAGGAAGAGGGAGACCAGGCTGGGGCAGGAGAGGCCCTGGTTAATGACTTGGCACTGGAGACTGAGAGGGAGGATGTGGTGATGAAGGGGACTAAGAGCATGAGCTTTGGATTTCCAGATATCAAGCTTGAAGGTATAGTGGTTGGGGTGGCAGGAGAGCAATCTGGTAAAGATGAAGGAGGGGATGCTATGGTGGCTAGCAGGACTGGAGAGAGCAAGAGGCTCATGACCCCAGGCATTGGTCATATTGGGGAGGCAGGATGGTTGGTGACTACATTTAATGATCTGGTAGCAGATGAATTTGCAGAGGTGGACTTCCATGTCCTGGGGGAGGTGGAGTGGCAGGGCATCCTGGCTGGAGAAAGAGTATTGGACAAGCTATTGATGGAGGTGCTGGCAATCATACTGAAGGAGAAGGGATATGAGATGGATGCAAGGAGGGAAGCTGATTTGAGAGAGACAGCAGGGCAGACTGTAAAAGAATGTTGGGTGGCAAAGGATGAGATGGAGCAGTGGCAGTCAGTCTGCAAGAACTACAGAAAAGAAGCAGAGGAGAAAGATGATGAGACTGCTAAGGAGGTTGTGACTGCATTGGAAAGGAATAAGATTGAGGAGGATGAGGTGGAGGCTAAGCATCTCTTGGATCTATCTAGGATGGACATTGAGCTGGAAGTCTGAAGGGGCTGAGAAAGTAGAACTATCTACAAACATTATTCCTTATAAATAGTACAACTAACATTTTATTCTTGAATATCAATAGGTTGCAGGGTGTGGGGCAATGTCAAAACATGTTTGAATGGCTAAGAGGACTGGAGGCTGATATCTTTTTTCTGCAGGATGTGAGATATGAGGAGGTGGACAGGCTGAATTGGACTAAAGAGTGGGGTGGGGAGGCTAAATGATATGGAAGTATTGAGACTTGATTTGCAAGAGCAGAGGAGAGCTGGTGGACATTGGGGGATGGGGTAAATGCCTTATGTAGGGAATGTGGAGAAGGCCAGAGTGGGGCCCAATAGTGGTAGATCATATTACTGGCAGTCCATAGTGAGAGAGTGGACTGGTTGGAAGGGCTGCTGGAGGATGGATCACTTATGGAAGCTGGGGTGGATATCCTGGGTAGAGATTTTAATATGGTATAAGATACCACTCTGGATCAGTTGAATGGGAGAGCAGGAGTAGTTGGCCACAGTAGGGTTGGGCAGATGGGAGGAGATTGAGAGGCTGGGTGCTCTGGAAGATATGGAGAGGGCCAAGTGGGAAGTGGATAAGGTCTTCACACATTGGATCAATAGACTGGGAATAAGGATTGACTGGGTACTCTTGGCTGACTACTAGGGAGAGGATGTTTGGTGGGAACTTAGAGTGGTATGGTGCCTCTGGTTGGACCATTGGGGGGTGCTAGGGCAAGGGAACTTTGGGGGTAGTGGGGAGGGGCCTGGATATTAGTGGTGCAATTGTGCTCTGCTTGCAGATGGGGATCTATGGGGAAAGTGGGAGGGGGAGGTGGTGACAAGTATTGCCAGGTAGAGGGAAGAGGGGGCCCCAGTGGGGGTCCAGTGACCAAAGCTGAAGGAAGTAGTGAGAATGTACTGGAGTGAAGCTGGGAGGCAGAGAGGGAGGCTCTAGAGGAAAAAGAGGTTGTGGGCATTTGCTGGTTGGAACAACTACTACTGAGGTGGTCAGATTTGAAGAGATAAGTAGGTGAGGAGAAAAAGGACTGATGGATAGCATGGATGAGGATGGAGATTGAGGAATTGAAAGGAGTCTGGAAAATAGAAGAGGAGAGTTGCATGCAAGGGATGGCAGTGAGGCTCAGATGGCAGGGGCTGGAGGAGGGAGAGAGGCCAACTAAATATCTCTCTAGGCTGCTGAGGGCAAGGAGAGTAAAGCAGCAGTTGGAGAGGATCATTGGAGGTGATGGTGGCTTGGTACTGGGGTCCAAGAGATCCTTGGAGAGCTTAAGGATCAGTGGGGGAAACTGTAGAGTGAGGAAGAGGGAGGTGCAGATGGTGAGGACATTGAGGAGTGATTGGAGGATTAGTGTCCCCCAGAGGTAGAAGAGCTAGAGGAACTGGCAAGACTGGTGAGGGAAGAGGAGATTCTGCATGTCCTGGTAGATACAAAGTCAGGACTGCCCTTGAGGAGAATGGGCTGCCCTGGGACTTCTGGAAGAAGATAAAGTAGAGGGGTACTGCAGGAGGTGAGAGATATGTATGATAAAGTGGTTGAGTCCAGTTTCTGGCTTGGTGGTCAAAAGTTGGGATTGGTGGTACTACTTTATAAGAAGAAGGAACAGAGGGAGGATTGGAAGAATTGGCAACTGATTATGCTACTGGATATAGATAGAAAGTTAGTCATGAAGGTACTGGTGGTGAGGCTGCAAGTGGTGGCACAGCAGGTCCTGGTTGATGAGCAGTGAGGATTTATTGGGGGGTGTTTGATCAGGGATGGCATGGCTTGGGTGCATGGTGTTATATGGCATTATTTCTGTAAGATGTCTTGGATAGCTGAACAATAAAGTCTATTATAATCTGCTTCCATTTGGCAGCTAGAACTGAGAGAGGTTGGAGTAGTCTATAAGGCTGTAATCTCAATGATTTGTTTCTTTAGTAATAATTACAGAGGTAACTATAAATCATAAGTCTGAGTTGATTTTATATAGAGTTGGTATAGTTACCAATTTTGTATTCAGAGTTCAAAATGCCTCTTAGTAGACAGGGGTCTACTGAAATGGATTGCTGATCTTTAACAATTCTGTCATAGGTTTAGTAATATATAATAAATCAATAATAGTATCTAGATAGTATCTAGTAGGATCTAATGTTATAGATGTTTACCAGAATAGGCCAATTTGAGATGGCTTGAACCTTCTTAGGATAAGGTTGAATACTATTGACTGAGCTAATATAGCTAAGATATTCTATCTTCTTCTAATGAACTCATATTTACTAAGCTTGCAGTAAAGCTTATTTTCTCATAATTTCTCAAATATTTATCTGAGATACTTGAAATGTTCTCTTTCTGATATACTGAATATCAGAATATTATCTAAATAGATGATGACAAAGGTATCAAGGTAGGGCTATAGAATATCCTATATTAATCTTTAAAAGATCAGTAGTATATTGGTGAGACCAAATGATATAACCAGGAATTTCCATAAACCATAATGTATCTGAAAGATAGTTTTGGAAATATCTTCTTCTTTGATATACTTGATGATAACTAGAATAGAGGTTTAATTTGAAGAAGAACTTAATATGCAAGAGTCAATCTAATATTTCATCTATTCTTAGTAATGGGTACTGGTTCTTGACTATTATCTTGTTGAGAGCATAATAGTCAATATATATTTGGATACTATTTTTTTTCTTAATAAAAAGAATAGATATACTATATAGTGATTTATTTGTTTGAATGTATCCTTTAGTAGTTAGAACTTCTAGTTCCTTCTGGAGAAGCTTGAGTTCTAGTTGTAATATTGGATATAGTCACTTGTATGGAGGTTCAGAGTCTGAGAGAATTTTGATTTTATAGTCTATACTCCATTTGGGTAGCAGTTCTATGAGTAGGTCATTTGGAAAAATATTCTTAATCTTTTGAACCAGAAGTTGGACTATCTTTGAGAGATCTTTTCCTATTTCCAACTTGGATAGATATATGATTATCAGGAATACTTAGTGGTTTTTCTTGAAAAGATTTATGAATTAAATTGCAGATGTGGTTTCAATTAGCATATTTCCAGATTTCTTCACTTTTAGTATGACCTACTTCTCCTTCTTATTTAAGGTAAGCTTGTTTCCCTCTTATCTATATTGGTATTGTATAGTGTTAACTGGAGTATTTTCAAGATAATATGATGTTCTTAATGAGATATAATATAGAGATTCAGCTTATCAAAATTTTCTTATACC
Organism: Jimgerdemannia lactiflua; assembly: GCA_003951145.1. Taxonomy (NCBI): domain Eukaryota; kingdom Fungi; phylum Mucoromycota; class Endogonomycetes; order Endogonales; family Endogonaceae; genus Jimgerdemannia; species Jimgerdemannia lactiflua. The sequence goes on along the minus strand of RQIL01012532.1, from coordinate 797 downwards.
ATACAGAGCAACATGGCTGCCATTCTGTTAATTTTATATTCTTTTCTATCAGCTAAGAAATCTTAAATTTGACTTATTATAGTAGATAGATATGGAGAAGATTTTTAATTCTTTTACCAATTTTTTACTAATGAAGTTGTCAAATGTACTGCTATCAATAAGGAGATCTATTTCTTATTCTTTGATCTTTTTCTTAAATAGTAGTAGACTGATATTGATGGCACTGATATTGTTCTTATGGCTTGTACTTCTAGTACTTCCAAATTCTTCAGTATCCTAGGTGTTTTTATCTAGATGAGTGACTTCCATGATATAGTGTCTTGGCTTATTCTAGAATCAATTGTACAATTCAGTTTTGCTTCTTGATTTTGAATGGTTATGTATTATTATTTATCAGGAGTGCCTTGATTTCTCCATGATAATCTGGATCAATTACTCTAGCACTTAGGTCACTCTTTATTACAAACTAACCTCTGATTAAGTCATCAATCCAAACTTCCACTACTAACTATTATTGACTTGTCCAAATTTCTGTCATTGACCTCTCAATCCTATCAATCATCGACATATGTTTTGAACGATCATCACATAACTTGAGACTTGATAAGACCTGCAAATATATCTCAATATAAATCACATACTTTACCAAGTAGCACATTGAGCTGCATTTGAAGCTTTAAACATACAAATCGCATGCCATAATAGATTCAAGCATATTACATAATCTATATATTACCAATTAATGATATATATAATAATAATATAAGTAAAGATTGACTATGTTAATATATATTAAG
>RQIL01012521.1:0-11272 GCA_003951145.1 Jimgerdemannia lactiflua | reverse complement strand
ATTTCTAAGCATATTCTCTATATTTACTTCTTCTATTTAAATATATTCTAAAGTTCAAATAGTTAAGAAAAAGCTATACTGAGGACAATATATTAAGACTATACTCAAATTGTACTAAGCAAGATCTCATCAGATTATTAAAAAGTAATTACTGGATGCCAGATCTTTAAGCAATCTGCAGACTCATTTTGGTAATAGTATAACTATTAAATTCTATAAGATATTCTTTAATTATTACTAATTTATATAGACTTTAAGCTATTCTTCATTCTGTTATATTGGAAAAGATTTCAGTAAAGGATTGCCTCTATATCACTAATAATTACCAGATACCAACTAACTATATTAAGGATCTCATACTTAATTCATTAGATATTATTTTTTAAGAAATATTCATTAGAGAAACATTTCTTCATTATTTATAACATTTTAGCATAGTTTACTTCTTTTTCTTTATCTTTCTAGTACTTTCTATAAGCTTCCAGCATCTTCCAAATGCTTAGAAATCCTTTCTTGGCACCAAGCCTTAGCTAGAACATTCTGGTCATTGCTATTCCTGATTTAACTAGTCACAGAACTTCATAGAACATTGCAGAACTTTATTTGTCATCTATGCCAAGAACTTTCCTCTTGGCATTTCCATTGATTTCTTAGATCCTTCTAGATCCTTCTTTCAGATCTTGTATAAATATCCTCTCTGTTCTTATGAATAAAGCTCAGAATATTTTCTCCTAGAAACTACAAGATCTTCCTGAACTCTTAGTAACTCTTCAAGCTACTTTGAAGATCTAGAAATTAGTTGCTTTCTCAATTAAGAAACCAGAACTATTACACTTGGTAGTAGTGGTTAAGTTACACCTTGCCTAAATATGAAACCTCTTAAGAACCTGTCACAATATCATATCTATGGATGCCAATGACTGGGGTAACACCTCTTACAACAACTATATCCCACAGAATACACCCTATATTCAGCAAGAAGAAGAGGAGAAACAACCAATTCTGACTCAGTCATCTGGGACTCTAGAAAGCCTCTTGCACACTGCATTGGCTCAAATTTCCCAACTTCAAGAATGCCTAGACAGAAGGAGGGCAAAGCTCCTGTGTAGTCTACATCTGTACCTACAATGATATCTCCAACTGTAGTCACCATCAAGCCTCAAAAGCCTGATACCTTTGATGGCCAAAGAGAAGGACTGTCTACTGATGCTTGGCTTTTCCAATTGGAGCAGTATGGAGAACTGACCAATTTGGAAGAAGCAGTACTAGTCCAATTTGCTGCCACACTTCTTTGAGGGAATGCTGCAATCTGGTGGCGAAATCATGTCCAGAACACAAGATTCTCTGGCCGAATCAAGGTCTGGGGCGAATTCTCAGATGCCATTCAAGGCCAATTCAAACCTGTCAACAGCACCAAGATTGCACAAGACCACCTGACAAATGTTAAACAACTCAAGTCTGTGCAGGCATACAATGCACAATTTCTGTCAATTCTACTGGAGCTATCTTATGTCACTGAAGACAAGAAGGTTGACAAGTATATATCCAAGGTCTCAAAGGACAAACCCAAGTTCATATTGAACTTGAAGAATCCAAAGACCTAGACATGGCAATGAAAATTACTAATAGGTTTGATGTCATCACTTATGGCAACCACTTCAAGCAGAAGAGACAACTATTCAATAACAACCACAGAAGGGAGGAAACCAAAGTCAGAACTGTTGGACCTGCCCCCATGGATCTAGACACCATCAACAAGAACAAGAAAAACAAGCTTACACCTAAGAAAAAGGAGTACCTCAAGAAGGCTAAAGCCTGCTTCTTTTGCTGTCAGCCTGGCCACATTGCCACTAAATGTCCCAAGAAGACTACTGAATCCAAGAGGATCCTGGTCCTGTCCAAAGACACTCAAGGTCATCAAGTCAAACAAGAAGTTGTACTCAATTTCATGCGAGTCAACCCCAAGGCCCAGATCCCTCAAGCACAGTCAGAAGGAGCCATTGGTTTGGACCTTCAATCTGTACAACAAGTCACTATTCCTGCCCATAAAAGAAGGCTCATACCAACTGGCCTAGCAGTCAAAATACCCAAGGAACATTATGCAAGAATTGTACCAAGATCTGGCCTCAGTATCAAGTACTCACTGGATGTCAGTGCTGGAGTCATTAACTCTGACTTTCAAGGAGAAATGCAAGTCCTACTAGTCAACCACAAGGACCAACCTTATACTGTCAATAAAGGTGACAGAATTGCACAGCTCATCCTGGAGCAAGCTACTTTGCCTGCCATTAAGGAAGTCACCAAGTTATCTCCAACCAAGCGAGATCAAAAAAGCTTTAGCAGCACTGATCAAGTTGCTAGCATAGCTGAGAACTGAGCCAACTCAATGCTCATCTTCAAAGGTCTAGTCAAAGGTCAAGAACTAGATGTTCTCATAGACAGTGGAGCTGTTAGGAACTTCATCAACAAGAACCTCATTGATAAGCTCAAGATTCTCACCAAGCCAGCTGGCAAGAATGGTGGGGTTGTCACTGCTGATGGCACCATTCTGCCAATTGACTCAATTGCTGCTAAACTTTCCCTCAAGATCCAGAAGTACTGGGAACATTTAGATTTTAAAATGGCACCTCTAGGAGATCATAACCTGATCTTAGGCAAACCCTGGCTTACATGATGCAACCCATACATTGATTGGACCAAGAACAAAGTTACCCTGATTCAAGATAGAGTCAACATTACTATCAAGCCAGACAAGACTTAGACGAAAACCCCAATTGCAACTCTTTCGGCAATTCAGTTCAAGAAGGCCCTCAAGAAAGCTACCTATGCCTTTATTGCACTGATCTGACCCAAGAAAGAAGACAAGAAGCTTTCAATTAGCAAAAGTGTCAAGCTACTGCTAAATAAGTATAAGGATGTCTTCCTGGACAAACTGCCTGGTCTACCACCATCAAGAGACCATGATCATGAAATCAAGTTGGTACCTGATGTGGCCATACCCAAGAAGAAGATGTACCATATGTCACCACTTGAAATTGAAGCAGTCAAGAAAGAACTCAATGAACTCATTGAGCAAGGAGCTATTCAGTCAAGCAAGTCTCCCTTTGGCTCTCCAGTCCTATTTGTCAAGAAGAAGGATGATACCTTGTGAATGTGCATAGACTACCATGCACTCAATAAGATTACTGTCAAGAATTATTACCCACTGCCACTCATTAATCAAATCTTTGATGCTCTCAAGAATGCTAAGTACTTCACCTAGATTGATCTCACCTCTGGGTATCACCAAATTTGAATCAAGCCAGAAGACATACCCAAGACTGCCTTTATGACACCCTTTGGACTTTACAAATTCCTAGTCATGGCCTTTGGTCTCACCAATGTACCAGCAATCTTTCAAGACCTCATGTAGACTGTCTTCAAGGATCAGCTCTATATCTTTGTACTCGTGTACATTGATGACATCCTGATCTTCAGCAGAACTGAAAAAGAACACCTCAAGCATATCAAACAAGTCCTCAAGATCCTCCATGAATATAAGCTTTATGCAAAGCTTAAGAAATTTGAATTCTTCAAGAATCAAGTTAAATATCTTGGACACATTGTATTAGCCAAAGGAATTCAAGTAGATCCAAGGAAAATACAAGCCATTGAACAGTGGCCTGTACCAGCAAGTCTTACCAAACTTAGGTCCTTCCTTGGTCTGGCTGGATACTACTGCTAATTTGTCAAGAACTTCTCTGGCATAGCAGAATCTTTGACAAACCTTCTGTGAAAGGAACCCAACTCTGACTACTATATTCTCTACATCTGGGACACCTTCTGTCAACAAGTCTTTCAAGAACTCAAGAACTGCCTGACCCATGCACCTGTCCTTAGAAACATGGACCCAAACTTAAAGTTCACTATCACTACTAATGCATCCAACTTTGCTATTAGTGCAGTCATCTTCCAAGATGATGGACAAGGATACAGACCCATCACATTTGAGTCAAGGAAATTATCTCCTGCAGAACAAAAGCTAGCCACTCATAAAAAGGAACTCCTGGCAATCATTCATGCCCTTAAGACCTGGCGATACTACTTAGAAGGAGTTGAGTTTAACATGATCACAGATCACAAATCCCTTCTGTTGTGAACTTAGGAGGAATAGAAAAAGAAGAGCGATGTTTTATTGATCACCCAATGTTACACACTTTTACGCGATTATTGATGATGTCACTCCAACGCCACTGCACCACAAATTATCTATATCGAGTTGTAACCTGTAATCTCAACACTCCCACTCAACGAGATAAAGCCAAGCTAAGCTAAGCAAAACAAAACATTACCAATGGGGTGCTGTCTAGATGACCTAAAAAGGTCAAAATTCCCCGCTTATAAGTATGAAAATAGGTAAAAGAAGTAGTGAAAAATGGAAATCCTGAGCAATGTTATAGGTTTCCATCACAAATATTTGCCGTAACACCCATTCTACCCATCGTTTGCCATAATTTGCTCACCACTCGTCATTATACCCATTCCTTGCATGCAAAAGTCGAACTTTGCCTTTGGAAGGGCCTTTGTTAGCGAATCTGCCGCCATTTGCTCCGTAGGGATGTATAGCAGGCATATAGCCTTGTTTTCAATGCACTCTCGTATGTAATAGTGCTGTATATCAATATGCTTGGTCCTTGCATGATGTATAGGGTTCTTTGCCAAAGCAATGGTGGATTGGTTATCCTGTCATATAGTCGTAGATCCTTGAGTGAATCCCAGATCCTTTAGTAGTTCACGAAGCCAGATGGCCTCCTTCGTCGCCGTTGATAATGCTTGATATTCCGCTTGTGTAGACGACATCGCCACTGATGATTGCTTATGAGTTTGCCATGAAATGGCTCCACCATCATTGAGATAGAAGAAGTATCCTGTCATAGACCTTCTATCATCCAAGTCTCCAGCCCAATCAGTGTCACACGCGCCAGAAAGGTTTACCGTAACGGTACTCCTGCTTACTCCTTTATTACCCAGATTGAGTGTATAACTCTTTGTGCCTTTAATGTATCTGAATATGCGCTTGATTGCCATCCAATGCGAGTTGTTGTAGCACGATGTGTATTGCGCCACTTTGTTGATTGCGTATGATAGGTCGGGTCTCGTCCCGAGCATCAGATACATAAGGGATCCTACCGCTTGTCGATAGGGAATGTCTTTGTCATCTTCGTCAGGTGTATCAGACTTCTTTAGTCTCACAGATGTCTCTATCAGTGTTCCGACTGGCTTGCACTTGCTCATGCCGAATCGCTCGAGTATTGTCTGAATGTAGGCTTCTTGGCTTAGGTGTATAGTACGCGTGCTCCTGTAACGTATGATGGATATCCCCAAAAGGAAAGACGCGTCACCCAAATCTGTCATCTTGAACTTCTTGCATAGTGCTGCCTTTACTTCGTTAATCTCATTTATCATTCTGACCAGAATGATATCATCGACCCAAATTCCCAGATACACCGTTCCTGAGGATGTATGATGAGTGTATATGCATGGGTCTACTTCGCATTGTTTGAACCTATTCTCTTCTATGAGATAATCATCAATCTTTTGATTCTACAGCCTCGCTACCTGTTTTATGCCATAGAGGCCTTTGTGTAGTCTGCATACTAACTCCTTCTCATTGTCGTAGAGTTCGTATCCTTGTGGTTGAAGAACATATAGTTCAGTATCCACATCTCCATTTAGAAAGGCTGTCTTAACGTCCATTTGATGTATCTCATAGTCATATTTGGCTCCAATCGCAAGAAGTATTCTAAGCGAAGTAAGCTTAAATACTGGGGAAAAGGTCTCGTCATAGTCGACCCCAAAGTCTTGTGAATACCCCTTTGCCACAAATCGGGCCTTGTATCGCTCTATGTCGCCGTTACTATTGTGCTTGATTTTATACACCCATCGGGATCCTATGGCTTGCCAATTTGCCGGAAGAGGGATCAAGTCCCACGTGTCATTCTCAATGAGTGAATTATACTCCTCGTCCATAGCCTTTTTCCACTCCTTTTTATTACTCGAATGAATGGCTTCGTCGTAGTGTGCGAGCTCACCGGTCATTGCTATGTAAGCACATTTGCAGGCATAGTTCACGTGATGTTGTTTGCGACAAGATAACTTGGGTGGGTCCCAGTAATTTCCCAGATCTGCTTGGACTTTGTTATCCATCCCAGATTTGCGCTTTTTCTTGCCCTTCAGAGGAATGTCTTCTTCTTCGTTATCATCCGCAATCTCCGTAATTCTCGGTTCAGGGGGTCTCATAGGTACTTGCACTGTTGATCTCGTTGGCATAGGTTGTACTGTTGTTGCCAGAATTGTTGGTGTAGTTTTCGCACTCACCGTTGGCATAATTCCACTTGCTGTTGGTGTAGTTCCACTCACCATTGGATTGGTCACTGGTATAGGAATTTCCACGCAAATTTCCCTTACTTTTTCTTTGAACTGAACATCATGAGAGATAACTATACCGCACTTTTGCATATTCCACAACCTATACGCTGATCCATCGTATCCAAGAAATATATGTTTATCTGCTTTAGGCTCGAATTTTCCTCTATTTCCACCTTTATCCAATACGTAAGCCTCGCTTCTGAATATCTGTAAGTGCGAGATGTCGGGCTTGGATCCGCTCCATAGTTCTTCAGGTGTAAGGTTATCATCCTTAGACTGTACGTCACTTTCTTTACTTAAGGCTCGAGAAATGCATCGATTGCGTATATATACTGCCGTATTCAATACTTCAGCCCAGAAGGATTGCGGCAAACCAGCTGCATTCATCATCGTTCGGACCATCTCAACAATTGTTCAATTGAACCATTCCACCACACCATTTTGTTGCGGAGTATAGGGAGCCGTTCTAGTATGTCGTATTCCGTGCTCTTTTAAGAATTGTTTAAAGGACTTGTTTATGTATTCTGTCCCATTATCTGAGCGTAGTATCCCTATCCGATGTTTTGTATTGTTCTCCACACTCACCTTGAATTCTTTGAATTTTTTGAATGCTTTGCTCTTTGCTGAGAGGAAGTATACATGAGCCTTACGAGTATAGTCGTCTATGAAAGTAATGAAATACTTCTTCCCGGAATGTGATGATGTACACATGGGACCACAGATGTCCATATGTATAAGATCGAGTATGCTGCTCACTCATTTTGTCCGTTTCTGAAAAGACCTTCGAGAAGCCTTATTTGCCGCGCAGTCATTGCAAAAGAAATTTAGAGATATACAGTTCAGCAATCCTTTCACTGAGCTATTCCTCATCATCTGTTCTAAGCTTGTCTGGCCGATGTGTCCTAACCATTCATGCCATATGTGCCAGGTGTCATTTGTCATTGTGAAGTGTGCCGATGTACCATTTGGCATACCGTCGATTGCATAAAGATTTCCTCTTTTCGATGCATACATTAATTCCTTATTATTCTTTAGATCGATTACCGTTACTCTATTTGGGTGTATGTTTACTCCTTTGTCTCCTTGGGCCATCATTCGTCCTATTGAGAAGAGATTTTTGCCTATATTCGGAGCATATAGTACATCTGCAAAGGTGCCTGAGGGTTCTTTGACCTTTCCATGCAGGTGTATACCGACATTTCCTTTACCCTGAGCATAGATAACATTATTGTCACCTAGTTTGATAGGTACGGGATGCTCGAACTTCTTGTACATAGAGAACCATTCATGGTGCGCCATCATATGTTGTGTTGCACCGGAATCCATGAGCTAAACTTCTTTGCTACACATGTTAGCGCTCATGCTTACGTTTGCATATTGACAGCTCTCTGCTTCCGCGAAAAACATCCCGTCACCGCTCTGATTGTTGGTGTCCACAACATTTGCCTGACCACATTGGTCTCCCTTTTCTTTCTTCTTTAGATTGCAGTCTTGGACGCGATGTCTGGGCTTATTACAGTAGAAGCACTTACCGCCGAACTTGGCGCGTTGACTGTTTCATTGACCTCATCCTTTACTTGGCTTTTCTTTGCCTCGACCACGCATGCCATAGAACGCTTTCTCATCGTAGTCTTCGTTTGTGCCATTGTTCTGCCTTGATTCATCATTTAATAGGCTCGTGATGACATGCTTGTAGTCCGAAAGTTTATCGGATTCCCGCATAGCGGATACGACCACATTATATGTGTCTGGAAGGCCTTGTATAAGGGCCAGGACCTTGTCTTCCTCCCTGATGAGGTCCGCTGGTGTAGAAAGCGAGTTCACCTGATTCGTCAGATCATTGATGCGGTTGGCATATTCTTGAATACTCTTCTTGGGCTTCATCCATAGAGTAAATAATTGTCCCTTCAGGTGGAATCTGTTGGACATGGATGCTTGTTGATGGTGATCGCGTAGAGTCTCCCAGGCTTCGTTTGCCATTGTAGCGTTCATAACAAGTTTCATTTGCTCATTCGATAGAGTGAACGTGATCTCCCTCAATGCCTTGCGATCTTTCGCTGGGTCGTATCTCATTATCTGCGCCTGTGGCTTCCAATAGTTCTCTAGACCACATTCCTCTAAGAGGTTCCTCATATGGTACACCCATATAGCGTAATCCTTACCGTCGAAGACAGGAATCGTCCTTCTTGTCATCGTAGCTGCCACCGGAGGGACTGTGGTACCCACGCCGGTACCCGTTCCACTTGTGTTACTTGCTGGGCTTGGCGCCGCAGTACTTGAGCTTGGGCTTCCTGGGTTTGACATCTTCATACGTTATAGTTTAGCATATATTAAAGAGGTGTGTATTATCTGCTAATCGGGGCTCATAACCTTTGTTGTGAACTTAGGAGGAATAGAAAAAGAAGAGCGATGTTTTATTGATCACCCAATGTTACGCACTTTTACACGATTATTAATGATGTCACTCCAACGCCACTGCGCTACAAATTATCTATATTGAGTTGTAACTTGTAATCTCAACACCTTCAGTACATCAATACCCAACCAACTCTTTCCCGTCAATAAGCCAAGTGGAGTCAGTTACTTCAGACCTTCACTCCAAACATCATCTATAAGCCTGGCAAAACCCTGGTTGTACCAGACATGCTCTCAAGAAGGCCTGATCTTGCCACCATTTTACAAGTCACCATAGCACCTGAATTCCTTAACCAAATCAAGACAGTATATTAATAAGACTCTCTGGTTCTACAAAAGGACACTAAGGAATTCAAGAAAAAGTATACCTTCAAGGACAACCTCATATACTATCAAGACAAGGTCTATATTTCTACTAACCCTGAAGTATAATACAAGATCCTTTATAAATATCATGACTCCCCACTAGCTGGTCACCTGGGAACTGAGAAGACCATCAAGAACATTCAACAAGACTACTACTGATCCAATATACTCAAAAAAATCAAGATGTATGTTCAAAGCTGCGATCTTTACCAAAGAAACAAGTCAAGCAATCAAATACCTGCCAGTCTTCTACAGCCTTTGCCAATTCTAATCAAGAAGTTTGAGCAAGTCACAATAGACTTCATTGTATAACTCCCATAAACCAAATCAGGCTATGATGCCATCATCATATTTGTGGACTGCCTGACCAAGATCACAATTGCCAAGCCAACTACAACCAATGCCACTGCTCCTGAAATTGCTAGAATCTTCTTCAAGTCTATCTTCCACCAATATGGACTTTCCCAAGTAATCATCAGTGACCACGACCCCAAATTTACAAGTCACTTCTGGCAAGTACTCTTCAAGACTCCTGGAACTCAAATCACTATATTCACTGCCTTCCACCCTCAAACTAATGGACAAATCAAGCAAATGAACAGAATACTTGAACAAATACTCAGAAACTATGTGTCTTATAAGTAAGATGATTGGGACCACTACCTGATCTATACTGAGTTTGCCTACAATAATGCAGTCTAATTATCTACTGGTCTTTCCCCTTTTCAGTTACTACATGGTCAAAATCCTGAGACCCCTGCAAGTCTAGTCTCATTCCAGCAAACCAGTCACACACAAGTCCCCACTACCTAGAACCTTATTGACAAAATAGATTCTCTTCTCAAGATCACAACTGCAAATCTACAGAAAGCTCAACAACATCAAGCTAAGTATGCAGACAAGAAACACCATGATGTCATATACACTATTGGAGATATGGTTCTACTCAAAGCTAACAATATCAAAGCCCAAGCTCAAGTCAACCACCAGTCAGCCAAATTCCAACCCAAGTACCTTGAATCCTTTGAGATCACCAAGCAAGTCTCTACCTACTCTTACTGTCTCAGTCTACTGTTAACTATATAAATATATCCAGTATTTCATATGTCACAACTCAAGGCCTAGAACCAGTCACCCCCTTATCCTGGCTGAATCCCAACATCCTCAGTACCAATTATGGTTGAAGACCACATTGAGTATGAAGTCGAGAAAATCTTAGACAAATAAGTCTGATACCATCACATAGAATACCTAGTCAAGTGGATGGGCTACCCTGAATACAATGCCACCTGAGAACCTGCTGCCAATCTCAAGATCTCATTTAAGAGTTTGAGCAAAAAGGAACTCATTGACTGCCTGTGAGGTTCTCTCCTTGGATAGTAGATAACATACCTTACTGATCAGGTACATTACACATCAGGGCACTCTAAGGGATACAGCATCAGCAACAAGGCCCACAGAAGAACTCTATAAACCCTATAACTAATGAGGTTTGAACCAGTTCTCATCTGATCAAGATGATACTTTGGCCTTTATCTTATACAAGGATGGCCAGTCCTTACCAATAAGCCAATATATTTTATTTGTATTTCCTCTTGGTTTTGTTTTTTTGTATTACCTTCTGAATTCAATGAGGATATTAATTCTTAAGGAGGGAGAGATATAATATTTTAGCATAGTTTACTTCTTTTTCTTTGTCTTTCTAGTACTTTCCATAATCTTCCAGCACCTTCTGAATGCTTAGAAATTCTTTCTTAGTGCCAAGCTTTAGCTAAAACATTCTGATTATTACTATTCCTGATTTAACTAGTCACAGAACTTCATGAAACATTGCAGAACTTTATTTATCATCTTTGCTGAGAACTTTCCTCTTGGTATTTCCATTGATTTCTTAGATCCTTCTGGATCCTTCTTTCAGATCTTGTATAAATATCCTCTCTGTTCTCATGAATAAAGCTCAGAATATTTTCTCCCAGAAACCATAAGATCTTCCTGAATTCTTAGTAACTCTTTGAGCTACTTTGAACATCTAGAAATTAGTTGCTTTCTCAATTAAGAAACCAGAACTGTTACATTATTTATT
>RQIL01012510.1:0-11275 GCA_003951145.1 Jimgerdemannia lactiflua | reverse complement strand
CCTCTAAAGCCCCATTCTTTCTGCCAACTCACCATCATATCTCTCATCAGTTATAAGTTACTTATCTTTAATACTTTCAATTATTCTTTACTTTAATATATTCCAACATTCTACCACCTCTTATCCCCTGCACTCTTTTCCAAAACTCTATTCAATCTCTTTTCAGAAACTATAGTCAGTAACTTCTGCTTCAATCCAATTGACTTCTTTAATAATAAGATGGATGATATTTTAAATAGTAACTCTTTGAAGATGAGCTATGGTCCATAAGATGTGGCAAAAGATCTGATAGATATAGAGAACTCTCTTGATCAGCTAGTTGGTAATTAATATTTAATATTTCAGTGATAAGAACTTCTTAGTCATTCTCTTGGATTTCATTATAAAGATAATATCCAATTTCATAGTAATACTAAAGGATTATTTGGTTAGTAGTATTTTTGAGTTATTGAATTATTATATAGTAATAGTCAATAAAGTAATCTAGATCCTTTATATAGAAGTTCAGATATTCAGTAGTATTGAAATACTAGATAGCTATCTTAATAGTATTAAAAATACAGACTTTGGGGCTTGGTAGGTAGATAGAATGATAAGTAGTCTGACAAATAGATCTCATTATATTTGATAGGATAATACTAGATTTAAATCTTCTGAAAATAGTTTTTTCTATAATCTAGAATAATTTCTAGTAGTAATATCAAATATACTGATGAACTTGAGTCTGGTTTTGATTTATTAGCTTTCTTGAGTAAATAGATTGATGACTCAAATTACTGAGTCATAGCAATAAATTATAGTATATAAAAACTTATATATATAAACTATAGTTTTGAAATATACATAGATATACTTCACTAACTTGGAAATTTTCTTCTATAGTTAAATATATTATTCAACTTAGGTATTTTTAGATATATTTGATAATATATACTTATTTAAATCTAAATTTCAACAGTATATAAATGGATATATAACTTATTTTTGACTCTTCTATATTACTATTATGACAAGCCAAGAAAACATACCACTCAAATTACAAGATGACATGAACATTAACATAGCATAGTAACTAGCCTAGCAATCATTGCTGCGGAAAAACTGTATAAATAACTCAGATAGCTAAACAGGAGAATGATCCATCTCCTGAGGGAACACTGTCCCCTGAGGGAACACCATCCCCTGAAGGAATACTGTCCCCTGAAAAAATACCCTCCATAAATAGCACTCTATAATTAGCCAGATAGCAACCAGATAGCAACCACAATGTATAAAATACCCCAGAGACAAGAGTGAATAAACCTCAGTTCCAAAAGTTCAAAAAGCAAAAGTCAATTATCTGGTACACTTAGGAGAAGAAACCTGCCAATGAGCCACTGCCAAGAAATTGTGAGCATTGTTCATTTCCACTCTGGTCCACATTCTGATACAAAGAAGTTTGTTGTTTCCCAGTTTTGCTGCCAAGTTCGAGTGAAGAACTTCGCTGCCTTTTGTTCACTTGCCAGATAAGCCAGAAGTCCACTAGTTTAAGCCCACCTCTCAAAAGCCAGTCTATAGATGCAACTTCACAGTGAATCCATTCACGTAAACAAAGCCAGTCTTTGATGCAACTTTAAGAAGTCCACCAGTTTAAGTTCGCTGATCTGCCACATACCACCAATCCACCTCATTAAGTCCACCAGTTTAAGTCCGCCGATCTGCCACATTCCACCAATCCGCATTTGTCCAAGTAATCCACATCGTTCTACATCATCCGCCGATCCACCACATTCTGCCGATCCGCATCGTTTGACTGCATTGTTCATCCACATCATTTGAGTAACCCATCTCACCCACTTAACCACATAGTTCAAAGAAGACCACATCGAGTAACCCGCCAGAAAAGGAATCTGATCACCCAAATTAGTCGCATTCAAGTTCACCATCATGAGCAACCTGCAGAACCCACACCCCTTTAAGGAATAACTGTTTGCTGGTTCCCGGAGAGCTCGCTCTATTAAGGAAGTCTGCCAAATCTGACCACCCGGGTCACACGAATTATCCACCATCACTCAAGAAGGAAATCCACTCATAGGAGACCATCCTACAGACCACACTACCCAAGAATATCACCAAATTAGGAAATTGATTGTATGCAGAAAGTCTCCAGCTGTTGAATATTATACCACTAAACACCAACACTAGCACCAGACCTATATATATTATCTGAACATTTTGTTGCTTTTTGACAAAGTAACTGGGGGCTCAAGCCAATCTACATAGCCGCCCAACCTTGTAATTTGCCTCTATTGAGCCAGGCACATTACATTTGGGGGCTCAACTGGGAAGATTACAAACCAGCAATCTACATGACTTTTCAGCTCACAGAACCCAACCTTCAACCTGGAGACCAGCACCACTGCAACCTTTGATACAGTACCAATCTCAGCTACTACAGGAGAAGAAATATCAGCTCTACAAAGTGTTTGGACAGGAAGAAGCATAATTACCTCTAGAATTGAATACCACTCAGCATCAGAAGGATCGGACATTGCAGAAGCCAGTACTGTACAAAATCCTCCACCAGTACCACCAGTAGAAACACCAATCAGAGATTTTGATGAGCTCACACCAGATGAAGTAGACAATACCAACCAAGACTTTGACAACCTTGCGCAAGATCTCAACAATCATCTTGAAAGATTCCCCCCAAGAGTCTTCCTTGATTTACCCAGACCAGTAACCCCAATCCAAAAAATTCAACCCACAAGGCTTCCCAGAATAGTACCGAGAAGGGCACCATCTCTCAGATCCCTTGCACCTTCAAGTTCATATCCATCAACAGCCAACAACTCAGAATTAGAGCCAGAAATTGAAACAGAATCAGAAGACAGTGAAGATGAAATGGGCACAACTCTACCCACATTTGCAGGATATCCAGAGGAGGATCCAAGAGAATTCATAGATGCAATCGAAGGAATAGTAGCCCTGAGAGATTTGTCAACCCAAAGATGAATCAATGTCTTCAAGGCACAACTGAGAGAACCAGCCAAAGGCATCTTTACCAGAACTGCAAATGATGTCAACACAGACCTAGGAGATGTCATGAAGAATGCAAGATCAGAAGAAGAACAATATGAGGCCATGCAACATTTGATCATTGAAAAGTATGCAGGAAATGAAACCTGCCACAAAGCTCAAAAAACCATCATGGGAATGAAGATGAACCTTGGAGAATCCCCAAGAGCATTCTTCACCAGAATTCAGAAAAGAATGTATGCCACCAGATTCAATGCTGCCAATCAAGATATCATTGGTCCAATGATCTTCATGAATGGAATCCCACCCAACATTGCTCAACATGTCTGAACCCTAGGCATCAGGAAGCCAGAAAAGTAAGTGGATGCAGCCCAAGGATACTTTGATGTCAAGCAAGGAACCACCTGGACTGACAATCGAAAAGAAGACAAAGAAGACCTCTTGGTCAAAGCTCTGCAAGAAATCCTTCAAGGAGAATCAAAAGGAGAGAAGCCTACTAAAGAATAGAAGAAGGACAAGAATGAGATTCAAGACCTCAATTCGAAAGTAGACAGACTGGTTAGCCAGATTGAAAGGCTCTCCACACATGAAAATCAGAATTACCAGCCAAGGTATCCCCCTCAAGAAAATCGGAACTACCAGCCAAGGTATCCCCCATGTGAAAATCGAGATTACCAGAGGAACTACCCATCCTCTGATAGTCGAAACTATCCTTCAAGAGACAGAGACAGAGCAGAGATCCAATGCTACAAGTATGGACAGCAAGGACACTGTGCCTCTGAATGCAACAACCAAGGCAGCCCAAGGAATTCTGAACCACCAAACTGAAAGGATACTCACAACAAGAGGACAGAAGCTCACCCAGTAGAAGACTATGAGCAAAGTGACAGTGAAGAATACAGTGACCTAGACTTATATCCAACTAAAGCTGAATACAGAGAAACAGTCTACCCAGTAGAAAAGAGGAAGAGAGCAGTAGGTCACCCCTGAGCAGTTGAGAAGCCACCAAAAAGAACCAGCAGAAGAATCATTTGAAATGAAGATGAAGAAGAACAGATTGATACACCTCCCCAGTCTCCTTCACCCTTCATTCCTAGAGCTACCATCAATGGAGAAGATCCTCTACCAGAATCTGCCGATGAAGATATGAGAGAAGAACCAGAATCGGAAACCAAGACTCCAAAGTCCAAGAAGAAATATATCCCAAAGACCATGCCCCGGGACATCTACAATAAAGCTTGGAAGAAGATCCAAGAAGTCAAGATGGAAGTTCCACTCTTACAGTTCCTTCAACTGACACCTGCTGGAGTAAGGAACAAGTTACTGCAAACTATCAGATCTTACACAGGAAGAGTCCCCATCCCTCAAGAAGAACTGGTAACCCCAGCAGTGCAAGCTGCAGAAAGACATGTCAGCACCTATCTGTTTGGAGAAATCGGAGGCCAGAAGGCGAAAATCCTCATTGACACAGGAGCAGCTGTATGTGTCATTGCCAAGAAATTCCTGGACAGCATTCAATGGCCCATTGATGGACCCTCTAGCCTCAGCATTATAGTAGCAGATGGAGCCCGAACTCAACCCCTGGGAGAAGTCTGAAACATCACTATTACCCTTGGACACATTCAGTTTGCCATCCCCAAGGCAGTTGTGACCGAAGCTGTCACCTATGACATAATCCTTGGCACCAATTGGATGAAGGAGACGAATGCAGATGTCAACATCAGCCAACAAGTACTCAAATTCGACTACAGAAGAAAAAAGTACTAAGTCAAAGTCACCAGCTTTGAGCCATCAAAGAAGAAGAAGAAGGTGACTATTCAAGAAGAATATGCCAGCAGCGAAGAATCCACTACTGAAGAGGAAGAAGAGGAGGATTCTGAAAATGACAATGACCCCAGACTAAGGCCCAGAATCAACATGGTAGAAGACAGACCAGAAGACAATGTATGGGTACAAGATACTATCCCCATTACAATCAAAGCCATTGCTGGAGAAGCCAGAGGATGCACCAAATGTCTCCAAAGACAGAAATGCAAAGAACACTCATCCAGACATGTGGGAATTTGAAAAAGTCCTGGTACTACATGCCCTGAATGCAGGAGAAAGAAGAAGAAATGCCTTCACAATACCCAGCCGAAAAGCCATGCACAAGTTATGCCTAATCCCGAAATTGAAGCAGCAGAAGTACAAGCAATTTGGGATCAATCACCAGAGGAAGAAGATAATGGCATTTCCAAAAATGAAGAGCTTCCTGCAATTGTCTCAGGGGATGATCCAAACTGCATAAGAAGGAGAAGAAAATAGCACCCCCTGGAGTGAAGAAGAAGCTGGACCCAGCTCTCAACCAGTCATTCCAAGGCCCGAAACCCATCAAGAGAGAGCCTTCCGAATTGGCAGATGCCCCCATCAAGTCGTTTTCTACTCACCAAGAGACTACTGCTATCAATGCCATATATTGGACCAGCAAGCCAGGTAGCCTATTGAAAAGGAATCTCCGAAAATCATTGCAGAAGGAACCTCATTCCAAGAATCCACCACCTCACTTGTAAAAAGAAGACATGGAGTCGGATTCTACACCCAGACAGAAGTGAAACCCCTCTCTACCCTCCCACCAAAGTATGATATGAATGGATGCAGATTCCCAAAGCTAGGAGAAATCGAAGAAAGAAAGAAGCACTTCCAAGCCATGGGATATTGCCATCATGGAAAGCACCCAAGATGCTGGCCTTATCAATACAAAAAGATCCATCTCAGCAAGGATGTAATCATACACACACTTAAAAGAGGAGATGACTGAGCTCAGATTCGAAAGGAGAAAAAAAAGAAGCCTACAAGAAAGGTCCTCAAGATATATGACCTAGGAGAAGATATCCTGGCTCTCATTTGCCATGCAGCCCACCAAGGATGGATAGATGATGCTATCAATTTCATGGAAGCCCTAGATCCCACTGGAAAAAAAGGAATCAATTATCTTCGAGACCCCTCTACCAGAGCAAGATGGCCACACCTAGACATCAGAGGTTGGAAATCTAATGCCACAAGAGCCTCAGCCCATGGACAGCCCACACTTGGCAAGAATATTGCTCAGTTCACCCTGCTTCATCCCAATGCAATCCCACTAAAAAAGGCACACCAGGAAGATGTTGGCTATGATCTCAGCAGTCTTTATGACACCTCTATGGGCCCTGAAAGTACAAAGGTCATCAGAACCAGTATTGCCATGCAACCACCAAAAGGAACTTACATCCAGTTGACCTCAAGATCTGGTCTTGCTCTTGAAGGACTCTCTATTGAAGGAGGAACCATTGACCCAGGATACACAGGTGAAATCAAGGTCATCTTAAGAAATGGAAGTGGTGAATGGATTCGAATCAACAAAGGAGACAAAATCACTCAAGCAGTCTTCCTTGAATACAAGACTCCTCAGTTGCAAGAAGTACTCAAGCTCACTCAAGGAACTAGACAAACCAAAGGATTTGGAAGCTCAGATAAGAAGGAAGTACATCTCCTTCAGGTCAGCCAATTCAAAGCAAATGCCCCTCAGCAAGTTTTTTACCAGCCAGTAAAGCTTCACAAGAACCTCATCCTTGAGCCAGGAGAGCAAACCACCATCGAAATCTTTGCACCACCAGACCCCAGGAATCTTTTCTTTGAACCCAATGAAGAAATCCGAAATCTGTACATAGAAGGGTATACATTCCCTGACAAGATGAATCCAGTACACTCCCGAGCAACCAACACAAGCTGGGACAACATCATCTTGCCAAAAGGAACCATCATTGGACACCTTGTGTTATAACACACAGAGAATTTTGTGAATTAAACTTACAGAGAAACGGCAAAAGATCACAGAAGAAAGGAAAGGCCCCTCTGCAATTCAGGAGAAAGTGAAGCCTTCCACAAACATTGGAGAAGAATTGACCCCCCCAGCAACAGAAACAATTGACTGAACTCCTTCATAAATATCAGGACATCTTCACTACAGACTATGGCAACCTGCCATACAACCCATCATACCACCACAGTATAAATACAGAAAATGCAACACCCATCTGACAGAAACCATACAGGATACCTCACTACTTGAAGACATTCGAAAAAGAACACATACAGGAACTCTTAGACAATGGAGTCATCCGATCCTCTACCAGCCCTTGGGCCAGCCCTATACTTATAGTACCAAAGAAAGGAGGATGGAGACTAGTTGTAGACTTCAGGAAACTCAATACAGTAACTGAAAAAGATGCATACCCCTTGCTCTGAATTGATGACCTTCTGGATCAGCTACAAAATGCAAGATACTTCAGCAGCATGGATCTATTCACAGGATTTCATGAGATACCAATGGACCTCAAAGACATTCAAAAGACAGCTTTCCTTGCCCTAGGAAAATTGTTTGAGTACCTCTGAATGCCTTTTGGACTCTGCAATATACCCCCAACCTTCCAGTGAATGATGAACTCAGTATATGCCCCCCTCATCCACTACTGCCTGATTGTCTATGTGGATGATTCTAACATCTACTCAGCAAATTTCGAAGACCACCTGTGAGACCTTGAAGAGTTTTTCAAACTCACCTGACAAAACCACCTGAGACTCAATTCAAAAAAGTGCTACTTTGGCAAACAGAAGCTTGAATTCCTTGGATTCATAGTTTCTAAAGATGGAACATATGCAGACCCCAAGAAGATCAAAAAAGTCAACAACTTCCCTGTTCTCAAGACCCCAAAAGAAGCCCTATTCTTCCTGATGCTTGTATCTTACTACAGAAGATTCATTAAAGGATTTGCTGAAATCTCTGCTCCAATCCGAACCTTACTGAAGAAAGGAGTACTGTTTCAATGGAAAGAACCACAAGAAGAAGCCTTCCGAAAACTACAACATTGCCTGATCTCAGAACCAATCCTAGTCTGACCAGATCTACAGAAATCTTTCATTCTGTACACTGATGCATCCAAGAATGACCTCGGAGCAATCCTTGTACAAGAGGGACCTGACAAACAGCACCATGTGATAGCTTATGCAAGCAGAGCCACCAACAAGCAGCAGACCAACTATGGGAGCACTAAATTGGAATGTCTTGCAGTTATATGGGCAGTTACCTTATTCAAACATTACCTCATCAGAAGAAAGTTCATCCTGATCACAGACCATACAGCTCTCAAATGGTTACTGTACTGAAAAGACCCTACTGGAATCCTTGCCCAATGGATCCTTATCCTCCAAGATTATGAAATTAACATCATCCACAAAGCGGGAAGAACTCACAATAATGTTGATGTTCTTTCCCACATAACCCAATGAACCAAAGAAAGGGTGTACCTCAGAACTACACTCTCAAAGAAGTTCCCAAGACCATTAAGGAGCAAGAATATCTCATTTAACAAGAACACCAGAAAGCCCACCAAGGACAGACAAATACAGAAGACAAGATTCAAGAACAATATCAACATTGGCCCCACCTCAGAACACAAGTCCAAGACATTATCCAGAAGTGTGACACCTGCCAGAAGTATTAAGGAAGAAGAACTATCAAGCCCCTCTACAACTGATTTCCCCACCCACTCACATCCTTTAAAGATGGGGAGTAGATGTAATTGGATCACTACCAGTAACACCAAAATGAAACAGATACATCCTAGTATTTGTTGAACATCTGACCAAATGGCCCAAAGCATACCCCATGGAGATTGCAGATGTCCTGACCATTGTTGAACACCTTCATGACCTCACCCACCGATATGGACCCCCTGAAGAACTCATCTCTGACCGAGAAACCAAATTTGTAAATAACATAATTTCAAGTTATGCACGAATTCATGAGTTCCACCTGAAAAGAACTACCTCCTACCATCTGCAAACAAATAGAATGACTGAAAGAATGAACCAGATCATCAAGAAAGGACTTGCCAAGGTTGATCCTACCAATTGGGATCTCTGCTTACCTGAAATCCTGTGGGAAATCCAAAACACCCCTGCTGCCTCAACCAAACAAAAGCCCTTCGAAATGATGTTTGCCAAGAAGACCAGAACTGCTGACCATGAGAATCTCGGAAAGCTTCTTGAAAAAGGAGATCAGCTGTGGAAAGATGCCCAAAAATAGATTATCAAAGCCCAGGAAAGACAAAAGAAGTATTATGACTAGAAATAGAAGGATCAGAAGATCAAGATTGGAGATCAAGTCTTAGTTTAGAGAAGCATGATTGAGACAAACTTTGCCACCAAACTGGAACCAAAATGGGAAGAACCATACCTTGTACACAATATCAGAGGAACTAGCATCTATATAAGAAGCATGGATGGATGAATCTTGAGAACTCCAGTTCACATCAATCGCCTCAAGATATACCTGCATAAACCATGACTCAGAGGATTGACCAGTGCCTCCAGACCCTAATCCTCAGCTCCTTTCAAGCCCTACCAATCCCTCTGCCTCTGTTTCACCAAACCCAAGGAACCCCAGTCTGCCAGATCCAAGAACATCTTGAAAACCTCACCAATGCTCAAAGATTGCTACAAATCCACCAGCTCCAGGCTTACTACTCCATCGAACAAACCCTACAAGGCCAAGCCTACCTAAGAAGCCCTGCTGGCCTTACCTGAAAGAGTGCTATAGCTGCTGAATGAATTTATACTCTGTACAAACAAAATGTTGGAGCCCTTCTCCAAGCTCAGTTCTATCTCAATGACATCCAGAAGATGAATGCTGCCACCTTTCAAAGCACCTTGCAACAGATAGAATTCCTATTCCCAGAAGAACGAGAAGATCAGCCAGACCCAGAGTTAGAATGGAGTGAACCAGATACAGAAGGAGATGATGGTATATGTAGGTATTGATGTGGAAGATGCCTATTCTTACTGGAATGATGACTAAAGGACAGTCTGGGACAGACCATCCTTTAGTTGGGGCTGATATGACAAGCCAAGAAAATGTACCACCTGAATTACAAGATGATGTGAACATTAGCATAGCATAGTAACCAGCCTAGCAACCATTGCTGCGAAAAAAAACTGTATAAATAACTCAGATAGCTAAACAGGGGAATGATCCATCCCCTGAGGGAACACTGTCCCCTGAGGGAACATCATCCTCTGAAGAAACACTGTCCCCTGAAGAAATACCCTCCATAAATAGCACTCTATAATTAGCCAGATAGCAACCAGATAGCAACTACAATGTATAAAATACCCCAGAGACAAGAGTGAATAAACCTCAGTTCCAAAAGTTCAAAAAGCAAAAGTCAATTGTCTGGTACACTTAGGAGGAGCCAAGAAATTGTGAGCATTGTTCATTTCCACTCTGGTCCACTTTCCGATACAAAGAAGTTCGTCGTTTCCCAGTTTTGCCACCAAGTTCGAGTGAAGAACTTCGCCGCCTTTGGTTCGCTTGCCAGATAAGCCAGAAGTCCACCAGTTTAAGCCTGCCTCTCAAAAGCCAGTCTATAGATGCAACTTCACAGTGAATCCATTCATGCAAACGAAGCCAGTCTTTGATGCAACTTTAAGAAGTCCGCCAGTTTAAGTCCGCCGAACCACCGATCTGCCTCATTAAGTCCGCCAGTTTAAGTCTGCCAATCCGCCGCATTCTGCCGATCCGCATTTGTCCAAGTAATCCGCATCGTTCTACATCATCCACCAATCCACCGATCCGCATCATTTGACTGCATCGTTCGTCCACATCGTTCGAGTAACCCATCTCGCCCGCTTAACCACATCATTCGAAGAAGACTGCACTGAGTAACCCGCTAGAAAAGGAATCTGATTACCCGAATTAGTCGCATTCAAGTTCACCATCACAAGCAACCTGCAGAACCCGCACCCTTTAAGGAATAACTGTTCACCGGTTCCCAGAGAGCCCGCTCTATTAAGGAAGTCTGCCAAATCCGACCACCTGGGTCACACGAATTATCCACCATCACTCAAGAAGGAAATCCACTCATAGGAGACTGTCCTACAGACCACACTACCCAAGAATGTCACCAAATTAGGAAATCGATCGCATGCAGAAAGTCTCCAGCTGTTGAATATTATACCACTAAATACTAAAACTAGCACCAGACCTATACATATTATCTAAACATTTTGTTGCTTTTTGACAAAGTAACTGGGGGCTCAAGCCAATCTACATAGCCGCCCAACCTTGTAATTTGCCTCTATTGAGCCAGGCACGTTACACTATAGATATCAGAACTCTAAGTTCAGATTTCTATAGTGAAAATATTTTTTTAAATTATAGATATAAGTTATGAAAATTAAT
>RQIL01012499.1:0-11275 GCA_003951145.1 Jimgerdemannia lactiflua | reverse complement strand
TTTTGGTGATGTGATGGTTGACCTGAAATAGTAACGAGAATCAGGGGAATAGACATTTGATCATGGCACACAAATCCGATTCCCGATATAGTATAGCAGTCATTCTACAACTGTAGAAACTTTAGCAACCATAGAAATTCTATAGATGTAGAGATCTTAACAGATGTAGAGATCTTAACAGATATAGAGATCTTAACAGATGTAGAGATCTTAACAGATGTAGAGATCTTAGCAGATGTAGAGATCTTAACAGATGTAGAGATCTTAGCAGATATAGAGACTGATTCATAAGAAAGGTAGTCATAACTTGGTCACCTCATAGCTAGTAAACTTGTATAAATAACCCAGTATCTTAGAGTGAATAAAACCTCAGATCAAAAGTGTTAGCATAAAGAACAAGTATACCGATAAAGGGACTTTCAGGATTACCTCTTTGACACATTTGGCCTCACGGAACTACTGACTCTGGGAGTCAAGAAAACAAGAATTCAGGATAAAGAAATCTGACATACTTGCTAAGTTTAGTGTCTGCTACATTACAACTTGGTGCCCATTGGCTGGTGATTCAAGACGAATCCCTCACTTTCAAGCTGAACAATAAATAACTGCCACAAGAACCCACACAACCCAACCAGACAGAATGGATATGAGACCACTCATATTCCATGGATATACCTCTGATGAATCAATCATCACTTTCATTGATGATTTTGAGCAATACGCTACTGATAGGACCTTAACACCAGCACAACAAGTAGCCCTACTACCTGTAAGCCTTTGAGGCCCAGCAAGAATCACCTTCACTGCAGTCAACCATGCAGGAGCTGATGCCCTGGCAACACTGTTAGCCATGAAAGCTTGGCTCCAAAATGCCTACTATACTGATGAAATCAAACAAGCTCTCAAGGATCAATTAAACACTATTTATCAAGGAATGTCCGAGGACCCAAACACATTCTACACAAGGATCTGGCATCAAATAGTCCTTGCTGACTATCCCGATGCAGTTCAAGACCAGGTGGCTGAAAATACCTTTATGAAAGGTATCCACCAAGAAATCGCCCTAGCCATCTGATCCACCCCAATGGTACTGGACTTAATACAGAAAGTCGCCTATGCTCAAAGATACTGGACTGCTAGACACCCGCAAGGGCACATGATGGAAAGAATAACTGGAGTAAAAATAGAACCAAGGAATACCCATATAGTCCCAACTACCATAGTCAACCAAAATATTCAACAATAACAACTACTACAACAAGAATCAAGGAAGGCCGATCCAATGGAGGAACTGGCCAAACAGTTTGCAGAAATGACTGCACATCTCAGTGACGTGGTCAAAGAGTTCAAAAGACAACCAGTGCAGAAGTTTGCTGCCACAAATGAAAGATGATCTATAACGTGCTACAACTATAAGGAAGAAGGCCATTATGCCTCAGAATACATGGCAGAGAACAAGTACAAGGCTCAGCCAAGCAATGCAGCTAGGAATCGAGAACAGGCAAATACTATCACCTTTGAGGAAATTGGAGAATCAGAGGAAGAGCAGGAAGAATGAGAAGCTTACTCTGCCACCTCAACCAAGAAGGACAACCGAGCTACTCCTTACAAGAAGTCAGTGGGGAGGCTTCCAAAGAAGACTCAAGCACAAACAAAGAGGTCAGAAGTGGCCATCGAAAAAGAGATGCAGCCGAGCGAGGCTGACCAGGATATGGAGCTGGAACAGGATGCCAAGCTAGAACAAGTAGTAAAAGATATCATCCAAAACACCACACCTTCAAGTGAGGGAAAGAAGGAGCAGAAATTGCGCAAGACCAAGACCTTCAAGTACAATATCTTCAAGGATCTCAAAGACCAAAAAGTCAATGCAACCTTCGGTCAACTTGCAGAAATTCTGACTTTCAGACAATAAATGAGAACAGGAATCTCAGATATTAGCAAGGACCAAGGCTGGAGAATAATCGAAGCCAACAATGTACAAGAAGACTCAGATGAAGAGAGTGAAGATAATTGGAAAACATCAGCTTATGCCACTTGTCAGATTGAAGACTGAGTCTTTGAAGCCATCATTGACACCAGAGCTGGAGGATGTCTCATTACCAAGAAGGCAGTAGACTGCCTGGGCTGGGAAATAGAAGAAGCTACTAAACTGATATTCATCACAGCTGATGGAACGTGAGCAACTCCCTTGGGAAAGATCCAGGATGTTCCAATTAAGTTTGGAGAAGCCACTATCCCAGTAGATGTCATCATCACCAATGCAACCAACTATGATATCCTCATCGGCAATCAATGGCTTCATAAAGCCAAGGCAATGATTCATCTCAGTGCTCAGAAGATGCAGATTGTCTATCGAGGCAAGAAGATCAGAATTCCCATCAATATCCACAAAGAAGTCCACCCTGAGATGGAGGAATCTGGTATCATCAAGGAAGCTAGCAGCCCCTGGTCATCACCTATCGTCCTAGCACCAAAGAAAGGAAGCCGACTAGGAGAATTCGCACCAAGACTATGCACAGACTACTGAAGACTCAATGAGGTCACAGAAAAGGACAGACAACCATTACCCAATATCGGTGACATCCTCATTATGCTGGGAAATAAAGCACAGTTCTACACCACCCTGGATCTATTCTCAGGATTCTACCAAATCGGCCTTACATCTGAAGCCAGCAAAAGATCAGCCTTCATTACTCTGGATGGAACCTATGTCTACCTTCGCATGTCCTTTGGAATGTGCAATGCACCAGCAAGTTTCCAGCAAATGATGAATAGCATCTTTAGAGATATTATGGAAAAATGAATGATGGTATATGTGGATGATGTGATCATCTTCAGTCGGACAGCCAAGGAACACCTGGAATACATTAAGGAAATCCTTAGAAGGCTCCGCAAACATGGCCTCTACATCAAGCCTAAGAAATGCAAATTTGGAGAAGAAGAAATTGCATACCTCAGACACATCATCAATCATGAAGGAAAATATACTGACCCTGCAAAAATCAAGGCAGTAGCAGCATACCCAGTACCCACCAGCATTACTGAAGCTCGGGCCTTTATGGGTCTTGCATCCTACTACAGAAGATTCATTCGAAGATTCTCTTACATTGCCAGTCCCATTTATGACCTGTTCAGGAAGGAGGTCAAATTCCAGTGGACACAACAGCAGCAACTGGCCTTCAACGAACTCAAGACCAGATTGACACAGGCTCCAATCTTGAGAAGACCTGACTGGACTCAAGAGTTCATCCTGCAGATGGATGCCAGTGCAATGGGACTTGGAGCCATCCTTGCCCAGAAGAAGAATGGTACCGAATATGTGGTAGCCTATCTCAGCAGAGGTACTTGTGGAGCTGAGTAGTCCTATGAGTCATATAAGCTAGAATGCCTTGCAGTTATCTGGGCCATAGAAAAGTTCCACTACTACTTGGCTGGAAGACACTTCACCATTCAGACAGACCACTCAGCACTTACCTGGCTGCTCACCACCAGCGAGCCAAAAGGAATCTATGCTCGATGGATTATGAAGCTGCAAGCCTATGATGCCACAATCACTCACCGCCCTGGAAGAACAAATGCCAATGCTGATGCCCTCTCACGGATGCCCCGAAGGACCCAACCCCCATACAATCATCATGAATAAAGAGCTGTACTATGGAATTATCAGCTACTTGGGGCAGCGAAAGATGCCCCCACATCTGGAAGAATGGACAAAAACAATTATTAATCAGACATAGAAACAATTCGAAACTGATGGAGAAATACTCAAGAAAGGACAGCAATTAGTCATCCCTGAGTACCGGAAGAATCAAGTGATGAAGGAAGTACATGAGCAAGGCCACGTAGGAGGAACAAACACATATGACAAGACAAAAAGAACCATGTGGTGGCCAGGAATGGAAGAAGATATCAGGCAATTTGTCAGAATCTGTGACAAATGCCAGAAGCAGAAACAAGACCAATGGAATCAAGCCCCCGGATCAGCAGACATTGAGCCAATACCATTTGCCCACATTGCAATGGATGTAATCGGTCCACTACCCCTGACATTGACAGGCAACCAATATATCATTGTAATTGTAGACCTTTTTATGAAATGGGTAGAAGCCAGACCCCTCAAGGAAGCCAATGCACAATCAATTGCCGATTTCTTGCACAGAGAAATCATCTGCCAATTCAAGACCCCAAAGTAAGTTACCACAGACAGAGGAACAGAATTTGTCAACCAGTTCTACAAAATTCTCTACAAAAAGTACAAGATCCAACATATCAAGACCACAGCCTATCATCCACAAGGAAATGGACAGGCAGAACAAATCAATAAGACTCTCAAGAATGTCATTGCCAAGATCTGTGATGAATATGGAAACTGGGACCACTATCTTCCAATAGCATTATCCACTCTGAGGGATATACAATCACAAAGTACCCACTTTACACCTCGGGAAATGCTATTCAGCGAAGAAAGTTCTAGTGAAAATTTATCAGCAAGCAATAATGCAATTTGGAGACATGTGGATATGGAGATACAGAGATTGCATCAAATTAGGGAAAAGGCAGAGGATTACATTATCAAGGCACAGACACTACAGCAGAACAATGCGGAAAAGACTCACAAGCCTCTGGAGATTATTAAGATAGGAGACAAAGTCCTGGTGTATCGGAATATTGTGGAAGCTTCTTGGTCACGAAAACTGGAGCCCAAGTAGGAAGGACCTTATCTGGTGCAAGATATAAAAGGGACTACTTTCCGACTACGAAAGCCCTCAGGCACAATAATCCCCACTACCATTCACTGAAACTGACTCAAGAGGTACCATAACAAATCAATGAAGTACAGCCACAGCCCTCAAGATCACTAGTGCTGCTCAAAGAGCTATAGAAAGACAGTGGTGCTCTACAGAACTACCTACAATGGACGAATCCTTTGACAGTATCCAAAGTATGGTAAACATACACTTGTCCTGAATCTTACACTTCAAGACCTATCAAAACCGAACCAAGTTTCAGGAATACTTCAAGTTGGGACAACTGTTGAATTCAAAACCAGCTATGGACGGAGAAGATTGGATTCGTGAGTGTCAGCTCTCTCACACTCAAATCCTCATTGCTACCAGAATATACCACCTATTCAAGGATGATAAACCAGCTCTAGCCCAGTTCCGAGGAGTAGTACCAGGAGATTTCAGCCAGGTTAGAAGACAACATTGGGAGAATGTGATGACACAAATTGCACAGTACAAGGAGATTCAGATAGTTGAGGCTTGGGAATTCAAGTGAATAGGATGTTTTAGAGATGAATCACCTATTCAGGAGGAAGTTGTGACAGTTGACCCGAAATAGTAACAAGAATCAGGAGAATAGACATTTGATTGTGGCACACAAATCTGATTCCCAATATAGTATAGCAGTCATTCTACAACTGTAGAAACTTTAGCAACCATAGAAATTCTACAGATGTAGAGATCTTAACAGATGTAGAGATCTTAATAGATGTAGAGATCTTAACAGATGTAGAGATCTTAACAGATATAGAGATCTTAGCAGATGTAAAGATCTTAACAGATGTAGAGATCTTAGCAGATGTAGAGACTGATTTATAAGAAATGTAGTCATAACTTAGCCACCTCATAGCTAGTAAACTTGTATAAATAACCCAGTATCTTAGAGTGAATAAAACCTCAGATCAAAAGTGTTAGCATAAAGAATAAGTATACTGATAAAGGGACTTTCGGGATTACCTCTTTGATACATTTGGCCTCATGGAACTACTGACTCTGGGAGTCAAAGAAGACAAGAATTCAAGATCAAGAAATCTGACATACTTGCTAAGTTTAGCATCTGCTACATTACAACTTGGTGCCCATTGGCTGGAGATTCAAGATGAATCCCTCACTTTCAAGCTGAACAACAAATAACTGCCACAAGAACCCACACAACCCAACCAGACAGAATAGATATGAGACCACTCATATTCCATGGATATACCTCTGATGAATCAATCATCACTTTCATTGATGATTTTGAGCAATATGCTGCTGTTAGGACCTTAACACTGGCACAACAAGTAGCCCTACTCCCCATAAGCCTTCGAGGCCCAGCAAGAACTGCCTTCACTGCAGTCAACCATACAGGAGCTAATGCCCCGGCAACACTGTTAGCCATGAAAGCTTGGCTCCGAAATGCCTACTATACTGACGAAATCAAACAAGCCCTTAAGGATCAATTGAACACCATTTGTCAAGGAATGTCTAAAGACCCAAACACATTCTATACAAGGATCCGGCATCAGATAGTTCTTGCTGACTATCCTGATGCAGTTCAAGACCAGGTGGCCGAAAATACCTTTATGAAAGGTATTCACCAAGAAATCGCCCTAGCCATCCAATCCACCCCAATTGCACTAGACCTAGGACAGAAAGTCACCTATGCTCAAAGATACTAGACCACTAGGTACCCACAAGGCCACATGATAGAAAGAATAACTGGAGTAAAGATCGAACCAAGGAATACTCACATAGTCCCAACTGCCATAGTTAACCAGAATACTCAACAACAACAACCACTACAACAAGAACCAAGGAAGGCTGATCCAATGGAGGAACTGGCCAAACAGTTCGCAGAAATGACTGCACATCTCAGTGATATAGTCAAAGAGTTCAAAAGACAACTGGTGCAGAAGTTTGCTGCCACGAATGAAAGACGATCTATAATGTGCTACAACTGCAAGGAAGAAGGCCATTATACCTCAGAATGCATGGCAGAGAACAGGTGCAAGGCTCAGCCAAGCAATGCAGCTAGGAATCGAGAACAGGCAAACACTATCACCTTTGAGGAAATCAGAGAATCAGAGAAAGAGCAGGAAGAATGGGAAGCTTACCCTGCCACCTCAAGTAAAAAGGACAATCGAGCTACTCCTTACAAGAAGCCAGTGGGGAGGCCCCCAAAGAAGACCCAAGCACAAATAAGAAGGCCAGAAGTAGCTGTCAAAAAAGAAACACAGCCAAGCAAGGCTGACCAAGACATGGAGCTGGAACAAGATGCTGAGCTAGAATAGGCAGTAGAAGACATCATCTGGAACACTACACCATCAAGTGAAGGAAAGAAGGAGCAGAAGTTGCGCAAGACCAAGACCTTTAAGTATGATATCTTCAAGGATCTCAAAGACCAAAAGGTCAATGCAACCTTTGGCCAACTTGCAGAAATTCCAACTTTTAGACAACAAATGAGATCAGGAATTTCGGACATCGGCAAGGACCAAGGCTGGAGAATAATTGAAGCCAACAATACACAAGAAGACTCAGATGAAGAGAGTGAAGACAATCAGAAAACATCAGCATATGCCACCTTCCAGATCGAAGACTGAGTCTTTGAAGCCATCATTGACACAGGAGCTGGAGGATGTCTCATCACTAAGAAGGCAGTAGATCGCCTGGGGTGGGAGATAGAAGAAGCCACCAAACTGGTATTTGTCACAGCTGATGGAACACAAGCAACACCCTTGGGAAAGATCTGAGATGTCCCAATCAAGTTCAGAGAAGCCACTATCCCAGTAGACATCATCATCACTAATGCAACCAACTATGATATCCTCATCGGTAATCAATGGCTTCATAAGGCCAAAGCAATGATCGATCTCAGTGCTCAGAAGATGCAGATTGTCTATTGAGGCAGGAATATCAGAGTTCCCATCAATGTCCACAAAGGGGTCTGCCCCGACATGGAGGAAGAACAAGAAGAAGAGGCCTATATGGTCACCACAAGGAAAGGAAAAGGCAAGCAGCCAACAGACAAAGAATGGTATACAAGAATTGCAGATGGATATGCTCCACAAGAAAGGTGCCCCCATGGCAAAGGAATGTACTCGCTCAACACTTGGATCACTGCTATTCCTGTATCATCGAGGTAAAGAAGATTGCCAACAGACCAAAAAGGAACCAGAAGGAACCCGAAGATGGACCACCAGAGCTATCAGATGATAGTGAAGATGAGGAGGAAGATATCACAGTCAAAATATGAAGAATCTACCCCGATGCAGTCATGCCTCAGTACAAATCAGAAAATGCAGCTGGAATGGATCTATCTACCACCACCCATACAATCCTCGAACCACAGACCACCACTATCCTCAGAACAGGAATTGAAGTAACTATCCCACCAAACCATGTCGGAATCCTCAAGACAAGGAGCAGCTTGGCAAAAAGTGAAATATCTATAGAAGGAGGAGTCATCGACTCAGACTACATAGGAGAAATCCTCCTCCTTGCAAGGAATCACAACCCAACAATTCCATTCGAAGTAAGAAAAAATAATCGGCTAGCACAGATGCTCATCCTACCTGTCCTTAACCCAAGAATCAAGGAAGTCACAAATATCAGACAAACCGAGCAAGGAAGAGCTGGATTCGGCTCTACAGGAAGAGGAGTCTTTGCAGCAACCAAGATTACTGAACTAGAGCACAAGAAGGAAGAGAGTCAAGACAAACACACTTACATAATCGGAAGGAACTTCTCCCTCAGAAAAGAATTAGCAGATCTCTTGCATACATTCAAAGATGTACTGGTGACAGACTTTAAGGACATCAAGACCAAAGAGCCCCTATTCTATCACAATGTCAACACAGGAGATACAAAACCAATCTATCAGAAGGCCTGTCCTATTCCACCAGCATACAGGGAATGGCTCAAGATGGAAATCAAGGAGATGGAGGAATCCGGTATCATTAAAGAAGCTAGTAGCCCCTGGTCATCACCTATTGTTCTAGCACCAAAGAAAGGAAGCCGACTAGGAGAATTCGCACCAAGGCTCTGCACAGACTACCGAAGGCTTAATGAAGTCACAGAAAAAGATAGACAACCATTGCCCAATATCAGTGATATCCTCATTATGCTGGGAAATGAAGCATGATTCTATACCACTCTGGATCTATTCTCAGAATTTTATCAAATCAGCCTTACATCTGAAGCCAGCAAAAGATCAGCCTTTATCACTCCCGATGGAACTTATGTCTACCTTCGCATGCCCTTCGGAATGTGTAATGCACCAGCAAGTTTTCAGCGAATGATGAATAGTATCTTCAGGAATGTTATGGAAAAATAGATGATGGTATATGTGAATAATGTGATCATCTTCAGTTGGACAGCCAAGGAACACTTGGAACATATCAAGGAAATCCTCAGAAGGCTCCGCAAACATGGCCTCTATATCAAGCCCAAGAAATGCAAATTTGGAGAAGAAGAAATTGCATACCTCAGACATATCATCAATCATGAAGGAACGTACACTGATCCCATAAAGATCAAAGCAGTAGCAGCATATCCAGTACCTGCCAGCATCACCGAAGCCCGAGCCTTTATGGGTCTTGCATCCTACTATAGAAGATTCATCTGCAGATTTTCTCATATTGCCAGTCCTATTTATGACCTATTCAGAAAAGAGGTCAAATTCCAGTGGACACAACAGCAGCAACTGGCCTTCAACGAACTTAAGACCAGATTGACACAAGCCCCAATCTTGAGAAGACCCGACTGGACTCAAGAGTTCATCTTGCAGATGGACGCCAGTGCAATGGGACTTGGAGCTGTCCTTGCCCAGAAGAAGAATGGTACCGAATATGTGGTAGCCTATCTCAGCAGAGGTACCTGCAGAGCTGAGCAGTCCTATGAGTCATACAAGCTAGAATGCCTTGCAGTTATCTGGGCTGTAGAGAAGTTCCACTACTACTTGGCAGGACAACACTTCACCATCCAGATGGACCACTCAGCACTCACCTGGTTGCTCACTACCAGTGAGCCAAAAGGAATCTATGCTCGATGGATCATGAAGCTGCAAGCCTATGATGCCACAATCATCCACTGCCCTGGAAGAACAAATGCCAATGCTGATGCCCTCTCATGGATGCCCCAAAGGACCCAACCCCTATATAATCATCATGAATAAGGAGCTGTACTATAGAATCATCAGCTACTTGGGGCAGCAAAAGATGCCCCCACATCTGGAAGAATGGACAAAAACAATTATTAATCGGACATAGAAACAATTCGAAACTGATGGAGAAACACTCAAGAAAGGACAGCAATTAGTCATTCCCAAGCACCAGAAGAATCAAGTGATGAAGGAAGTATATGAGCAAGGCCATGTATTTTTTTTTTTTTCCTCTATAGGCCATGGCCTCATTTATTACCTAACACCTGTCTAAACATTACACTTGTCCTTATACCACATTGGCAGCCCCATCTCTCACCTCACTACCCCACTCCTTCACTTGGCCTCCCTCCTACCTCGCCCCTCTCAAACACTATCTCATTTCCTATCATCTGTACTCGGCCCTCACTCTTATTACATATAACTTCCACTAACTTCCTATGGCCCCCCTCCCCAGGGCCCCATCCCTTCTGCCAACCTGTCAGAATATCTTTTATCAACCACCACCACCTTGCCTTCTTCTCTTCCTGTGTCGATTTCCTTCCTTCCTCAAACATTGCTAGCCAATGATCTGCTATTTCTACCCACACTGCAACAATCCACCCCAATGTGAGCCACTCATTTCCTACTCCCCCGAGCATCCTAGCCCGGAGTACATTCCACCTCCCCTGCACTCACCCTCCTTTAACACTATCCAGTTGCTGCCCCACCTCTCTCCAAAAGTCCTCCAATACCTCGTACTCTCCAAGCCAATGCTCTGGAGTCTGCACCACTCCACCAGCCTGCCCCACCCCCAAGCACTCTTCGCACTCAAACTCCCCTCCCGCTACCAAATGTCCTGCCCTAAAGTTCAGTATGACATTTTGCCTCATAACCCTCCACCACACTACCCAGAACTTTGGGGGGATCCACTTCTTCACCTCAGCCGCCCAAGCCCATATGCCTGCCCAATCCCACTCCTCGCCGATTCCGAAACCTTGCCACCCAACTGGCCAGAGATCCAGACCAAAGCCTCGCTGACTCTCTATTCCATCTCCAAGATAAAAGTCAATCACCGGCAACCCTCCAAGCAGCAACTTGTGCCACTGCCACATCCCCGGACCCTAGTGTTCCTCGGCCTCATTCCTCTCCCATCGTAGTCCAATCCTATGTCCCCCTTCAACCACTCCCCACCAGAATCCTCAATACCGAAGTCTTCTGCTACTGCCACACCCAACCACCTCTAGTAGATCTCCAGATGACCCCCTAGGGGCATATCTCGCCTCCCACACTTTTTGCATCAGGGGAACCCACCCCCCCCCTCTCAGCACTGCTGCTCTCTGGAGCCACCAAGCTCGCAGACAGTAGAACT
>RQIL01012488.1:0-11276 GCA_003951145.1 Jimgerdemannia lactiflua | reverse complement strand
TTTTTCTTATCTGATTAATTTTACAATAAAGATTATAAGTCCTAGTTAATAATTAGAAAAGATATCTCTAGTTTATATATTATAGTATATCTACTCAAATGAGTAAGATTTAATAATATATAGTGTAGTGTGCAATTTATATCTTTAATTACTTCAAGTACAGCTCAATGTATCACTTGTGAAGTATACTGATGTCTTTGGGTTAAAAAGTCACAGTGTTTTCATCATTACTGAGTTAGTGGTCATGTGATGATCATTTAAATCATATATCCATTACAGTGGCAAGAGTACTGCTCCCAATGAATTGAATCAAATCGAATTTGACCCAAACTCGATTCAATTTGATTGAATCAAAGGTCCAATTCAATTCAATTCAATTCAAATTGAATCAAAGGCTAATTTGATTCGAGTTCTGATTCGAACCCTATTTTTCGAAATGTAATAACTCAACAAATATATGTCCAAATTTAATGATCTTTAGCTTGTTAGATTCCTCTTATATAGGGGAATCTAAAAGCTAAAAATTATTGAATTTGGATGTGTATTTGTCAAGTTATTATATTTCGAAAAATAGAGTTTGAATTGGACCCTCGATTTGATTCAAATTCAATTCGATTCGAACTTAATTCGAATTGAAAAATCCCCAATTCAATTTGATTTAAATGACCCTCAATTTGATTTGATTCGAATTGATTCGATTCATTTGGGAGCACTAGGCAAGAGTCATTCATTTGTAGATAGGTTGATTACTTATATTATATATTTGTCTTAGTATACTTAGTGGATATTCTTGGTCTTATTTTCTATGGCTGGATATCTGGGTCTTATCTTATTTTGAATATATGACTTGAATATATAGTGGGTTGATTTCTATATATAGTCTTAACTTATGTGGTCTATAAAGACTTTTGTATATAGTATGGTAAGAGTCAAGAATCATTTATATCATATATTTAATTGCTTGTTAACTTGAGATTCCTGGCAGTCTTATAATTTGAATGTGATATCTTAATCTTGGCAGAGTCAATTTTTATAATGATATCTCTAAATGTGAGATCTGTGGTAAGAGAAATTCTTCTACTCAAACTTCTGAGTAATCATTACTCCAGGTTATTATCTTATTCTCTGAATTTTCTAGTCTCTTAAAAGTAGTATAGTTTCTCTATAAAACTTTCTTTTTACTTCAAACTAGAACTGACTGAGGTTTATTTACTCTTTCTTCTGAGTTATTTTATATGAGTTTGCTATACTATAGTGATAAGGTCTGAGTTATTATTATTAGTTTACCAGTGGCAATGCACTAGTAGCAAAAACTATACTAATAGAGTAAGCTTATAATACTCTGTTTGTCAGTAGCAAAAAATGTTCTGATAATGAGAGAGGGGCTATTCTATATTCAGTTAAACTATAATACACTTGTATTGAGATGGTACAAACTAACTAAATCAGGTAAGACTAGAACAACTTTATTCTATACTACTGAGAAAGAATGTTAGCTAGCCAGATATAGTGTAGGAGTATTCATCAGTAGTAAAGAGTGCTGATTCGTATCTTAAATAGTATAGTATTTTTTATCAGTAGTAAGAAAATCATCTTGCTAAGTTGTGACTTTATTATTTTACTCTTAGAAGAGAGAGAGTGCTGGTTAAGAGGTGAGGGAGTAGAATGGTAGCCAATTATCTTCAATAATATTCTCTAATTCTTGTATTACTTAAATGTAAATAGAAAACTGATAAATCCTTTGCTATTTTTCTTCTTTTGAGAATTCATCAGTTTCAGTATCAATGATAGCTATTTCAGAGATAGGGTCTTAGAGTTCTTCTTTCTCTTGGATGAGGACTTCTTGGGCTTCTTGGTTCAGCTTCCAAATAATATAGTGCAAGGTATAGCTGACAGGATAGTGAGTAGTTGGGGATCTCCAGCAGGTGCTTCAATGGTAATAGATAGTCCTTCAAAGATTTCCATAAGACTTATTAAGTAATCTTGATAGTTGTCTCAGAGAGGTATAGTATGAAAACCTAGTAGAGTGGATTCAGTTTATTGACTTCTTATAGTGACACAGTTACTTCTAATATAATTAGCTACTTCAGCTTCTACTCAATTGGCTTTTTCAGTAGTAAGGTGAATAATATTTTAAGCTGTTACTTCTTATAAGTGTGCTATAGCCAGAGTATATAGTAGAAGATCTGATAAATTCAGAAAGCTCTCTTGATCAGCTAGCTAGTGGTTAACAATTCAGTAATGAAGTCTTCCTAGTCATCTTCTTGAGTTTCATTCTGAAGACAGTAATCAATTTCATAGTCATGCCAGAGAGTCATCTGATTGGTAGTATTCTTGAGCTACTGGATCATTATATAGTAGTAATTAATAAAGTGTCCAAAGTCTTCAGTGTAGAAGTTCAGATATTTGGTATATCTAGGTACTAGATAGCTATTTTGATAGTTTCAAAGATAAGAGTTTTCAGACTTAACAAGAGGGTGGAGCAGTAGGAAGTCTGGTTAGAGTAATATAAGAGAGGCATTGTATTGTTATACTTATTCTTTGGTACCAATTCCTGAGGCTGGGTCTAGGTCTTTTAAATAATATGGTCTTCATTTCAGTATAGATTATTATAACTTCTTTTGGTAGAGCTACTTGATAGATTGGATGAGTCATCTGGTTATTATGCTATATAGTATAACATAGCAGACATCTTCTTGACTCTCAGAGTCAGTAGTTCCTTGAGGCCAAATATGTTTAAAGAGTTAACCCTGAAAGTCCCTTTATCAGTTTACTTATTCTTTTTCTAACACTTTTGATCTGAGGTTTATTCACTTGAAGATACTGAGTTATTTATACAAGTTTGCTAGCTATGAAAAGGCTGCCAGATTATATGGCTAAGTTATGAGTCATTTAGACAATGTCTATATTTCTAGACAATGTCTAGATACTATACTAAATTGGGATGCTCAATCTCGACAATGTCTATATTTCTAGACAATGTCTAGATCAGGGACTGCTAACTATATGGCTATACTATTTTGGGACTGAGTGCAATCAAGTATTTATTCCCCCTAATTCTTGTTCTATTTCATACCATATGTCACATCTTCCCTCTGATTCTTGTTCTATTTTATACCATATGTCACATCTTCCCTCTGAATAGGTTATTTTTGATACAAAAATACCTATTCAAATTCCTACAATGTTTATATGTTTATTCCCCCTACATGGACATATTTATAATATATCCAGGCGGTTCGGGGTGACAGTATCAAAAATTGGGTAGCATTCCATCAAAAGTCGGGTGACGTTCATATGTCATCAAAAGTCAGATGACAGTTCATATACAACATCTCTTTATTCTCTGGGCGGTCCATTTGCATGGCAGTTTGTTTGGCATTTCAGCAATTAATTCTTGTAATATTGTTCTTCGAACTAAGGAGCAACCCAGTCAATGATGTGTCCTTCCAGAGCATTATTCCTACTGATGGTTCACATAAATGAGGCTGACAACTGGAACAACCAATTAATAGCAGATGGCGCAGACAAACAATGTCTTCAAAAATCGGGGGGCGTTTGTATACGATGTCTTCACAATTTGTACAGCAGTCTTCTTTGGGTGGTGATCTATACAGCAGTCTGTTCGTCTTTTTCAAAATCGAGTGGTGGTCCATACAGCAGTCTGTTCGGCATGATGGTTTGCATTTTCGGTGATTAATTCTTGTAACATTGTTGTCCCCTCGAACTAAGGAGCGACCTGGCTATTAACTCAACAATGCGGTCCTTTGCAGAGCATCTATTGTTCAATACTGATGACAGTTTACAGAAATGAGGCTGACAACTGGAACAACCAATTAACACAGATGGCACAGACAAATAATGCGTGACATGATGGTCTGTATGGTGGTGGTGGTGGTGGTGGTAGCGGCAGCAGCGGTGGTTGTTCATTTTTCAGCTTAAAAGTGAGGGATTCGTCTTGAATCACTAGCCAATGGGCACCAAGTTATAACATAGCAGATGCTAAGTTGGGCAAGTACGTCAGATTTCTTTATCTTGAATTCTTGTCTTCTTGACTCCCAGAGTCAGTAGTTCCTTGAGGCCAAATATGTTTAAAGAGGTAACCCTGAAAGTCCCTTTATCAGTTTACTTGTTCTTTTTCTAACACTTTTGATCTGAGGTTTATTCACTCAAAGATACTGGGTTATTTATACAAGTTTTCTAGCTATGAAATAGCTGCCGGGTTACATGGCTAAGTTATGAGTCATTTAGACAATATCTATATTTCTAGACAATGTCTAGATACTATACTAAATTGGGATGCTCAATCTCGACAATGTCTATATTTCTAGACAATGTCTAGATCAGGGACTGCTAACTATATGGCTATACTATTTTGGGACTGAGTGCAATCAAGTGTTTATTCCCTCTGATTCTTGTTCTATTTCATACCATATGTCACATCTTCCCCCTGATTCTTGTTCTATTTCATACCATATATCACAATAGTCAATATTATCATCTATTTGGTATGGTTACAGAATACTCTATATTCTGGCATTGTCAATTACATTTATTACATCTGCCTCTTACAAAATTAGAGCTGTCCTCAGCAGTGAGGGGTTACATAAAAGTAGTGGGTTTTGATTTTCTCTAAGGATTAAGTTGTCAGTGTATTGGCAGAGACTAGCCATCCTTATTTAGAGCAGAGGGCCTATTATTGGACTAACCATCAGGAGAGGTTTGAATCCAGCTAGTAGCTTCATTTTAATATGCTTTGATTTACTAGATGTTCTGCTAGTTCTGGGGTCCAAAAGTAAACTTCTGATATATAAGGTACTAGTTATTACCATAGGTTATCAAAATTCAAAGAAGTTACTACAGAGATTGAGCAATATATTTTGCTTCCCTTGAGTAGTATAGTTTTATATAGTTGTGATAGATATTAGTCTTGAGTATAACTCTGTCCAGGGTCTTGAGTTGATTGGTGTGGTTCATGAATACTTGGTGAATAAGATAAGGTCCTTTCTATTTCAGTTCAAGCTTAATACTTCAATTTCCTTCTATAATAATATAGTATACCAAGACTTACTGTCTGATAAGTTGAGGTTCCAAGTCAGTCTTATGGTCATGATACTTCTTTTGTTATTCTTGAGCTTTGGTAATGAATCCTTATACTTATCAGTATACTTCATATAACTAAGTGATCTCCTCTATAACTCTTTTTATCAAATCTAGCTAGATTGATTTCTCAGGGTCTTGTACTACTTGGTCATATACTAGATAAAAAAGAGTCTATTGTGTAGCAGTTACCTTAGAAGTATAAATACTGAATAAGATTATTAGCAAATAGATATCTCAGTTCAGTTGATCTCTAGTTCTACTGAGACCTCTTTTAATGGTCTGGTTCATTTGCTCTATAAGTCCATTTATCTGTAGGTGATAAGCTATTATTAGTTATAGCTTGATCTTAAAGTTACTTGCAAAAGTCTTTATAGCTTTATAGATAAATTCTCAATCTTAATCCATGATGATTTCCTTGGAAATACTATGGTAGCTGAAAATTTCATCATAGAGAATTTCAATGATTGTCTGAGCATCAGCAGTCTCAATGATAAAGACTTTAGGCCATTTTGTCAGATAATCTTCAATGATAAGAATATAGTATCTTTCTCAACTAGTTATTGGTAGAGGTCTAAGATATCTATTCCCAGTCTTTGAAAGGCTCTGGCTGGTGCTGTGATTGGCATAAGTGGTGCTTTGTCAGTTGGCTTCTGTTAGTATCTTTGATAGATATCATATTATTGAATATATATTAAAATTTGATTTCTTATATTAGGCCCCTAATATTGTTTCTTGATTTTTACAATAGTGGTACCTATTCCTCAATATACATTCTGGTCATAGTTTGTTATCAAGATTTTTCATATTTCTTCTTCTCTAGAATATGAGTGTTCTGATCTTCTTCTACTCTCCAAAGTTTATTATTATCTTCTTGAAATTTCTTGAAGTTTTTATAGATAAACAGCTTATAAGCCAGCTGGATTCCTTTCTTGAAGTACCTAGAGTGCAGACTCCAGGTAAGGGTGAGATATAATTCTTGATTCATTTGGATGAGTGGAAAGTAGCCTTCTCTCATGGGGGCTTCTTTCCTTCTTGTTGAGTTCAGGAGATTCTTGACAGAGTATCAATATTGGAATTCTTGGTACCTTTTTTATAGATAATAGTTAACTAATATTCTTATAAGAATATGATCTATCTAGCAAAGATTCCTGAGGGCTCTGGCTTTTTGAACAACTATTATAAAGCTTGATGGTCTGTGATGAGAGCAAATCTCTTTTCTAAGAGATAGTGTCAGAAGTGGTCCACTGCCCATACTACTGCTAGGCATTCCAACTTGATGATTCTATAATTTGCTTGTGATTTGTTTGTAGCCTTGTTAGTATATTTGATAATATACTCTCTCTTTTGGTTATCTTATTGAGACAGAATTGATCCAAGTCCTAGGGCTGAGACATTAGTTATCAGGATAAATGATTTATTGAAATCTGATTACACTAGAACAGAAACTTCAGTGAGGACCTTCTTGAGTAGATCAAATAAATTTTGTTAGTCTTTCTTCTAGTAAAATAGTTGGTTTTTCTTGGAAATATCTTGAAGAGGCACTGTTTTATCTGAGAACCTAGAGATAAATTGCTGGTAGTAAGATGCCAATATGAGAAAAGATAGGATCTCCTTTGCTGAGGTTGGGGTTGAGTAGTTCTTGACTTTCTCCACCTTGAGAGGATCAGCATATGTGCCTTGAGCTGAGACAACATAGCCTAAATATTTGACTTAGTGTTTTTCAAAGAAGTACTTCTTAGTATTAAGTCTGAGTCCTAAGCTTCAGATGGTATCAAATACTTCACAGAGATCTTGCAAGTATTTCTCAAATGTCTTGGAATAGATGATTATATTATCTTTGTATACTAGTATATTTCTTCCAATATAGTCTTAGTAGATATGGTTCATTATTTATTTGAATGAGGCTGATATATTGCAGGGTTCAAAAGATATTCAAAGGTATTCATACTATCCTCATCCAGTAATAAAGGCTGTTTTGTAGATATCTTTCTTGGCAATGAGTATTACTTGGAATCCTTGGAACTGGTCAGTAATGGTCATGTACTTGACTCTTCCAAGAGTATTGAGAAGGTTGTCAATTCTTGAAAGTGGATAGGCATCTTCTGTAGTGATCTTGTTGAGTTTTCTAAAGTTAATAACTATTCTTCATCTACCTCTCTTTGGTACAATGATTGCTAGTAAAGCCCAGAGACTTGATGAGAGTTTGATAACTTTATTTTGTCTATATATGTATTGTTGTTCAAACTTAATCAAGTGGTATGGTATTCTATAGGAACATTATTGAATTGATTTTGTA
Organism: Jimgerdemannia lactiflua; assembly: GCA_003951145.1. Taxonomy (NCBI): domain Eukaryota; kingdom Fungi; phylum Mucoromycota; class Endogonomycetes; order Endogonales; family Endogonaceae; genus Jimgerdemannia; species Jimgerdemannia lactiflua. The sequence continues at coordinate 3,877 of RQIL01012488.1, read as the reverse complement.
TCTCTTATATATATAAAGTGTTCTCTATATTAATATGGTGAGAAGTTATTATATGTGGTGGTAAATATGTATATCTTTGTATTTTTCTATCAACTATTGTATTTATCATTACTTATCCTTAGTTAGAGTTGCCTCAATATTAATGGCTTTGATTGCTGAGTTTGCTGAGTCTTTCTCTCTGATACTGTCAGTCTCACTAGAGAGGGCTTGCTGTTTTCCAAAAACTTAAAGACTTCCTCCTTATAGGTGTCTATCAGTAGTTTGAAATATCCCAGTATTATTTCTTTGAGGATAGTTATCACTTTAAAGCTCATATTTCTGATAGGAATGTAGATTAGTGATATCTAGTCATAAATTCACTCTTCAGCCAAGAGTAAGTAATACTTTTCTTAAAGCTCTAATGATGGCTTGAATATCAAATTGTTGGCTTCTACTAGGAGGTACACATCCAGGCTTCTTTATTAATAATATTGTAGAATTATATCTTTTTTTGCTTAAATAAGGTGATAGATATATATATATATGATTTCATTTGTTGGAATTGAGTAACTATTATCAAATAAACTTCAATAGATAGTACCCAAGGATCTCTGTTAGTGCTTTCAAAGCCTCTTTGCCCTCTCTCTTAGTATTGTCCAATTGCTTCACCTTCTGAATTATTGGCTATAGAGTCTTAATAAATAGGATTTAACAGATAGCTTCCATGGGGTTAAGGAATTAGTGATTCCTACTGCTATTTGTGGATAATAACCTTCAGAGGACCTCAATAGTCCTGATCAATGACTCTTTCTTCTCGCGCCTTCTTCCACTACCACTCACGTTACACAAATCTTTTGTACAAAAACTTTGAGCGGTTTATTGAAGAAAACAACTAGCAACATGGCAGCAATTCAACCTCCTGGTTGGTGTACTGGGTCCGACACTGGTGTGGCATTCAGGTGGCAGCAAGGAAAAGAAGGGTATGGGCTAGGGATGGGATCTTTTGGGAAGATAACTGGCAGAAGGGAAGCTGATGGCAGGCGAGGAGAGGAAGGAGAGGGGAGTGGCAAGGGACCGGTAAGCTTCATGGCGGCAGTGAAGAGTGGAGCAGAAGGAGATGGAGATGGATGGCAGAAGGTTGGAGGACTGAAGGGGAGGCTGAGTGGGAGTAGAGGAGCTGGGCCAGGCATAGGGGTGAAGGGTGGGGCTGGGGGGAGTGGCATGACTGCTGATAATGGCGGGACTGGCAATCTGGAAAAAAAAGGAGATGTGACTGCTGATCGAACCAAGGGGGTGGCAGAGGGATCATTGGTGATATGCAAGGGTGACCTGGCTGATGGTGTAATGGGGCTGGTGGTGGCACCATTGCTCAAGAAGTCCATTTCGGAATTCGCAGTCACAATGAGCTTCCGAGGGCTGGCAGTAACAGCCAGGGCAGTACTGGTGCTCTTAGGCAAGCAGCTGAAGGATGTGGCTTCCATGAAGTTTTTGAAGGGTCTGGAAGGAGTAGAAGTGGGGTTTGTCAAGGAGGAACAAGTGGTGGCGGCAGTGGCTCAGGGGATGCGAATTGGTGAAGTCGCTGTTCCGATGATGAGGTGCCTGCATTGGGACCCGAGAGTGGTGCACTTGGTGGTCAAAGGAGTTCCAACAGTGTCAATGGAGGAGACAAAGGAATGAGTTGGAAAGGTGATGCAAGAATACGGTGAAGTAGTGGATATTGGATTTCAGATGTGGAAAGGGACTATATTCCGCACTGGGGATGTGGAGGTGCATTTGCGAGTAGCTGGGAAGGAGGCGACAGGGAAAGGGAGTGATTGGCCCAGAGTGCTGAAGTGGGAGCCCTTCAAGTGCAAGATATCCAGGGTAAAGGGCTCAGAGGAAGAGGAGGAGGATCTGTTGACTGCGCTCTGAGAATTGGAAGGAGCGGTAGAGCAGAGGGGGAAAGCATGGCAAGCCTTCGAGAAGGCTACGATAATGGTGGAGATAAATGGAAAGGAGATTCGAGTTGATAGATTGATATGGGAAAGGGCACAGGGGAGGAAGCAGCAACAGGAACTCCTTGCTAGGATTGGGGCTGATGCTAAAAAGGTAGAGACAGGGGCAACCATAGGAGGGACAGGAGGGCAGAAGGGGTCGGAGGGATCTATGTCCTCAGAGCATGCCCCCCAGAAGAAGAGTAGAGTGGAGACTGAAGAGGAGATTTTCTTTGATGACTGGAGGCCAGAGAGTGATGCAGACAAGAATAAGGAGAATGAGAGGCCAGAGGAGACCACTAGAGATGAAGGGGCAGAGGTGGAGGATGTGGTGATGAAGGGTGTAAAGAATGTCAGATTTGGAGTCCCAGAATTGGCCCTGGGGGGACGAGTAGTTGGGGTGTCTGGAGAGAGCCTGGTAGATGTGTCCAATGAGGAGTGGGATGAAGCGGCCAGTGCCAACCTGGATGAAGTTAAGATGGTGGGGAAGAGTGTGATGACTCCAGGAGGAGAGTGTGTGGGGGAGGGGCCCTGGCTGCATAGAATGATGAGGGATTTGGCAGATGAGGAGTTGGGCGATATTGACTTCCGACTGTTGAGTGAGAAAGACTGGAGCAACATTCTGTGTGGAGTTGGAGTAGTAGGAAAGTTGGCGACAATACACTTGGCGGCACTGTTGGAGGATGAGGGGTACAAGGTGGATGCCACTAGAGAGGAGGAGATGAAAATAGAGGCACGTCAGATGGTGATCGAGGGGTGGAGGGCTTGGAATGGTGGTGGAATGTGGGAGGAGGCATGTGCAGATTATAGATCAATGATGGAAGAGAAGGATACAGAGGATGTTTAGGAGATTCTGGGGGCACTGGAGGCTAAGGAGAGAGTGGAGCTGGAAGCTGAGAGAGAACTGGATTTGTCTAGGATGGATCAGGATATGGAGATCTAGAGTGGACCCATAACTTTAACATTTTTCAATATGAACAGTACAACCAACATTCTTTCACTCAATGTCAATGGGCTGCAGGGTTCAGAGAGATGTCGAAACATTTTTGCATGGCTTAAGGATTCTGAAACGGATGTTTTTTTATTGCAGGATGTAAGATGTGATGACGAGGTAGACAAGCTAAACTGGTCGAGGGAATGGGGAGGGGTAACAGAATGGAGAGGAAAGGTTGGAATTCTGATAAGGAAAGGCAAGGGGGACCTGCAAGACACCAGTGGATGGGGAGATCACTTGCTGTGGGGGGTATGGGCAAGGCCAGGGTGGGGGCCAGTAGTGGTGGGCTCATGTTATTGTCCGGCGGAAAGAGGAGCGAGGATAACTTGGATAGAAGATTTGCTAGACAGTGGTTCATTGGTGGAGGCCGGAGTTGACATACTTGGAAGAGACTTCAATATGGTTAGAGATGTGGCAGTGGACTGATCTGATGGTGGACTAGATGGGATGGGCAGAAGTGGGGGGCTGGATAGATGGGAGGAGATGGAGAGATTGAGTGCTCTGGGAGATGTGGGGAGGCAGAAGTGGGGAAATCAGGCAGTCTTCACTCACTGGATACATGGACTTGGAATGTGGATTGATTGGATCCTCACAGCTGATTGCTGGGGAATAGATGTCTGGAGGGAATTGGAGGTACTGTGGTGCCCCTGGTCGGACCACTGGGGGGTGATAGAGCAGGAATCATTTGGGCGGAGTGGAGATGGGCCTGGACATTGGTGACTTAATTGTGCTTTGTTGAAAGACAAGGGGCTGTGGGAACAATAGGAGGTAGAGGTGTCAGATAATATAGCATGTTGGAGGAGGGAAGGTGTAGTGGCAGGGGATCAGTGGTTGAAGCTGAAGGCCACAGCACAGGTGTACTGGGGGGAGGTGGGGAGAGCTAAGGGGAGACTTTGCAGGAAGCAGATGAAGGAGGTCTCAAGTAGATTGG
>RQIL01012477.1:0-11277 GCA_003951145.1 Jimgerdemannia lactiflua | reverse complement strand
AAAAAAAAAAAAAAAAAAAAAAAAAAAAAAAAAAAAAAAAAAAAGAGCAGAAGTCCAATGCTACAAGTGTAGACAGCAAGGACACTATGCTATCAAGTGCAACAACCAAGGCAGCTCAAGGAATTCTGAACCACCAAACTGAAAGGATATCTACAATAAATGGACTATGAGCAGAGTAACAGTGAGGAATACAGTGACTTAGACTTATACCCAACCAAGGCTGAATATGGAGAATTAGTCTATTTAGTAGAAAATGGAAAAAGGGCAGTAGGCCATCCCTGAGGAGTAGGAAAACCACCTAAAAGAGCAACCAGAAGAACTATTCAAGATGAAGATGAAGAAGAGCAGATTGATATATCTCTCTGTTCTCCTTCACCCTTCATCCTTGGAGCTACCATCAATGAAGAAGATCTCTTACCAGAATCTGCTAATGAAGAAATAGAAGAAAAACCAGAATCAAGAAACAAGATACCAAAGTCTAGAAGAAATAAATCCCAAAGGGTATGCTCTGGAACATCTATAATGAAGCTTAGAAGAAGATCCAAGAAGCCAAGATAGAAGTTCCACTCTTGCAGTTCCTTCAACTGACACCTGCTGGAGTAAGGAACAAATTGCTGAGAACTACCAGATCCCACACAGGAAGAGTTCCCATCCTTCAAGAAGAACCAGCAACCCCAGCAGTACAAGCTGCATAAAGACATATCAGCACCTACTTGTTTGGAGAAATCTGAGGCCTGAAGGTGAAAATTCTCATTGACACAGGAGTACTGTATGTATTATTGCCAAGAAATTCCTCAACAGCATTCAATGGCCCATTGATGGACCCTCTAATCTCAGCATTATAGTAGCAATGGAACCCAAACTCAGCTCTTGAGAGAAGTCTAAAACATCACTATTACTCTTGGATATATCTAGTTTGACATTTCTAAGATAGTTGTAACTGAAGCTATCACCTATAATATGATCCTTGGCACCAATTAGGTAGAGGAGTTAAATGCAGATATCAACATTGGTCAATAAGTACTCAAGTTGGACTATAGAGGAATGAAGTACTGAGTCAAGGTCAACAGTTTCAAGCCATCAAAGAAGAAGAAGAAGGTGACCATTCAAGAAGAATATGCCAGCAGTGAAGAATCCACCATAGAGGAGAAAGAAGAGGTGGACTCTGAAAATGACAATGACTCCAGACTGAGGCCCAGAATCAACATGGTAGAAGACAGACTAGAAGATAATGTATGGGCACATGATACTATCCCCATTACAATTGGAGCTATTGCTTGAGAAACCAGAGGATGTACCAAATGTCTCCAAAGACAAAAATGTAAAGAACACTCATCCAGACATGTGGGAATTCGAAAATGCCTGGCACTACATACCCTGAATATAAGGGAAAGAAGAAGAGATGTCTTCCCAACACCCAACTGGAAAGCTATGTACAAGTCTTGCCCAATTCTGAAATCAAAGCAGCAGAAGTATACATAGTTTGGGAACAACCATCAGAGGAAGAAGATGATGGCATTTCTGAAAATGAAAAGCTTCCTGCAATTGTTACATAGGATGATCTGTATTGGACACCATAAGAAGAAGAAGATGACAATACCTTTTGGAGTGAAGAAGAAGCTGGACCCAGCTCACAACCAGCCATTCCAAGGCCTGAAACCTATCAAGAGAGAGCCATCCAAGTGGGCAGATGCCCTCACCAAGTCATTTTCCACTCACCAAAAGACTACTGCTATCAATGCTATATACTGGCCCAGTAGTCTGGACAGCTTCTTGAACAGAAATCCCCGAAAATCATTGCAGAAGGAATCTCATTCCAAGAATCTGTCACCACTCTTGCAAAGAGAAGAAATGGAGTATGACTCTTCACCCAAACAGAGGTAAAACCACTCTCTACTCTCCCACCCAAGTATGATGCAAATGGATACAGATTTCCAAAGCTAGAAGAAATTGAAGAAAAAAAGAAGTACTTCCAAGTCATGGAATATTATCACCATGGAAAGTATCTCAGATCCTGGCCTTGTCAATGTAAAAAGATCAATCTCAGCAAGGATGTAATTATACAAACACTCAAGAGAGGAGATGATGGAGTCTAAATTTGAAAGGAGAAAAAGAAGAGACCCACAAGAAAGGTCCTCAAGATATATGACCTAGGAGAAGATATCCTGGCTCTCATTTGCCATACAATCTGCTAAGGATGGATAGATGATGCTATCAATTTCATGGAAGCCCTGGATCCTACTGGAAAAAGAGGAATCAATTATCTTTGAGACCCCTCTACTGGAGCAAGATAGCCACATCTAGATATCAGAGGTTAGAGATCTGAAGCCACAGAAGCTTTAGCCCATAGATAGCCTACACTTGGCAAGAATATTGCATAGTTCACTCTACTTCATCCCAATGTAAATTCCCCAAAATAGACACACCAAGATGTTGGCTATGATTTCAGTAGTCTTTATGATACTATTATGGGCCCTGAAAGTACAAAGTTAATCAGAACTGGTACTGCCATATAATCACCAAAAGGAATTTACATCTAGTTGACCTCAAGGTCTGGACAAGCCCTTGAAGGACTTTCTACTGGAGGAAAAACTATTGATCCAGGATACATAGGTGAAATCAAGATCATCCTAAGGAATGGAAGTGGTGAATGGATTTGAATCAATAAAGGAGACAAAATTACTCAGGCTGTCTTCCTTGAATACAAGACTCCTCAGCTGCAAGAAGTGCCCAAGCTCACTTAGAGAACTAGACAAAACAAGATCTTTTAGGTCAGCCAATTCAAATCAAATACTCCTCAGCAAGTTTCCCACCAGCCAGTGAAGCTTTACAAAACTTCATTCTTGAATCAGGAGAACAGACCACTATCGAAATCTTTGCACCACCAGACTCCAAGAACCTCTTCTTCAAACCAAATGAAGAAATCTAAAACCTGCATATAGAAAGATATATATTCTCTGATAAGATGAATCCAGTACACTCCTGAGAAACCAACATAAGCTGAGAAAATATCATCCTGCTGAAAGGAACTATCATTGGACACCTTGTGCCTTATCTTAACCAATTACATAGAGAAGTTTATAAATTAAACTTACAGAGAAATGGCAAAAGGTCACAGAAGAAAGGAAAGGCCCCTCTGCAATCCAGGAGAAAGTGAAGCCTTCTACAAACATTGGAGAAGAATTGATATATCAGCAATAACAACAATTGACTGAACTCCTTTATAAATATCAAGACATCTTTATCACAGACTATGGCAACCTGCTATATAATCCATCATACCACCACAGTATAAATATAGGAAATGTAACACCCATCAGACAGAAACCATACAGAATACCCCACTACTTAAAGACATTCGAAAAAGAATACATACAGGAACTCTTAGACAATGGAATCATCTGACCCCCCACCAGCCCTAGGGCCAGCCCTATATTTATAGTACCAAAGAAAGGAGGATGGAGACTTATTGTAAACTTTAGGAAACTCAACACAGTAACCAAAAAGATACATATCCCTTGTTCAGAATTGATGACCTTCTGGACCAGCTACAAAATACAAGATACTTCAGCAGCATGGATCTATTTGAAGGATTTCATGAGATACCAATGGACCCAAAAGTCATTCAAAAGACAGCTTTCCTTGCCATAGGAAAATTTTTTGAATTCTAAATGTTCTTTGGACTCTACATTGCACCCCCAACCATGAATTCAGTATATGCTCCTCTTATCTACTACTGTCTGATTGTTTATATGGATAATACTAACATCTACTCAGCAAATTTCGAAGACCACCTGCAAGACCTTGAAGAGTTTTTCAAACTCACCTGACAAAATCACCTAAGACTCAACTCAAAGAAGTACTACTTTGGCAAATAGAAGCTTGAATTCTATAGATTTATAGTTTCTAAAGATAGATCACATGCAGACCCCGAGAAGATAGAAAACATCAACAACTTCCATATCCCCAGGACTCCAAAGGAAGCCCTATTCTTCCTGATGCTTGCATTCTATTACACAAGATTTATTAAGGAATTTGCCAAAATCTCTGCTCCAATCCAAACCTTGCTAAAGAAAGGAGTACTATTCTAATGAAAAGAGCTACAAGAAGAAGCCTTCCGAAAACTACAACACTGTCTGACCTCAGCACCAATCCTAGTCCAGCCAGATCAACAAAAATCTTTCATTCTGTATACTAATGCATCCAAGAATGGCCTTGGAGCAATCCTTGCATAAGAAGGATCTGACAAACAGTATAATGTTATAGCTTATACAAGCAGAGCTACCAACAAGCAGCAGACCAACTATGAGAGCACCAAATTGAAATGTCTTGCAGTCATATAGGCAGTCACTCTGTTTAAATATTACCTCATTGGAAGAAAGTTCTCCCTAATCACACACCATACAGCTCTCAAATGATTACTGTACTGAAAGACCCTACTGGAATCCTCACCCAATAGATTCTTATCCTTCTAGATTATGAAATCAACATCATCCATAAAGCAGGAAGAACTTACAACAATATTGATATTCTTTCCTACATGACCCAATAAATAAAAGGGTGTACCTCAGAACTGCACAAGTTCCTATAAACATCAAGGAGTAAGAAGATCTCATCCAATAAGAACACCAGAAAGCCCACCAAGGGCAGACAAATAAAGAAGACAAGATTCAAAAAGATTATCAACATTGGCCCTACCTCAGAACACAGTTTGAGACATTATTCAGAAGTGTGACACCTGCCAGAAGTATCAGAAAGAAGAACTATCAAGCCCCTTTATAACTGATTCTCCCACCTACTTACATCTTTCAGAGATGGGGAGTAAATATGATTGGACCAGTTTCAGCAACACCAAAATGAAACAGATACATCCTAGTGTTTGTTAAACATCTGAGAAAATGGCCTGAAGTATACTCTATGGAGATTGTAGATACTCTGACCATTGTTGAATACCTTCATAATCTTATCCTGCAATATGGACCTCCTGAAGAACTCATCTCTGACTGAAGAACTGAATTTGTGATAATATAATCTCAAGTTTTGCATGAATTCATGAGATCCACCTAAAAAGAACTACCTTCTATCATCTACAAACCAATGGAATGACCAAAAGAATAAATCTGACCATCAAGAAGAGACTTGCTAAGATTAATCCTACCAATTGGGACCTCTGCTTAACTGAAATCCTATGGGAAATCCAAAACACCCTGGCTGCCTCAATCAACCAAAAGCCCTTCAAAATGATATTTGCTAAGAAGTCCAGAACTGCTGACTATAAGAACCTTGGAAAGCTTCTTGAAAAAGAAGATCAGCTGTAAATTGTACCCAAAATCAGATTATCAAGGCTCAGAAAAGACAAAAGAAGTATTATAACAAGAAGCAGAAGGATCAGAAGATCAAGATTGGAGTTCAAGTTCTAGTTTGGAGAAGAATGATCAAAACAAACTTTGCAGAACATCACTTTCTTCCTGTACCACTCATGTTACACACACTTTACACACACTTTTTGAGCAGTTATTTTGAAGAAAGTGATTAACAACATTGCAGCAATTCAACCACCTAGTTGGTGTACTGGTTCTGGCACTAGAGTGACATTCACATGGCAGCAAGGAAAAGAAGGGTATGGTCTGGAGATAGAGTCTTTCAGGAAGGTGACTGGTGGGAGTGGAGGACAAGGAGGACAAGGAGCTGAAGGGGGAAAGATTAGCAAGGGGCCAGTGAGTTTGCAGTAGCTGTAAAGAATAGAGCTGAGGGTGGAAGTAAGGATGGATGGTAGCAAGTCAGAGGGGAAAGAGAGAGACTGAGTGGAGGTAGTAGAGTGAGGCCAGGTATAGGAGTGAAGGAGGCCAGTAGAGTTGGGGCTAGTAGGAGTGGTGAGACAGCTGATTATAGTGAGACTGGAGATCTGGAAAAAAAAAAAGATGTGACTGCTGATCCAACTGAGAGAGTGGCCAAAGGGTCACAAGTGATGCACAAGGGAGACCTGGCAGATAGTGTGATGGGGCCAGTGGTGGCACTATTACTCAAGAAATCTATTTCAAAATTTGCCATCACACTACCTTCCAGGGCCTGGTAGTGATAGCTTGGATGGTGTTGGCACTCCTGGGCAAGCAATTGAGTGAGGTGGCCTCAGTGAAATTTCTAAAATGACTGAAAGGGGTGGAAGTTCGATTTGTTAAGGAGGAATAGATAGTAGTGGCAGTGGCTACGGAGGTGTGAGGTTGGTGAGGTTGCTGTCCCAATGGCACAGTGTCTGTGCTGAGACCCAAGAGTGGTACATCTGATGATTAAAGGGGTTCCCACAATTTTGATGGAAGAGATAAAGGATAGGATTGAAAAGGTGATGAAGAAGTATGGTAATGTGGTGGATATTGAATTCCAGTTGTAGGAGAGGATGACTTTCCATATGGGGGATGTGGAGGTGTAACTGAGAGTAGCTGAGAAGGAGGCAACAGGTAAAGGCAGTGACTAGCCTAAGATGCTGAAGTGGAGCCCTTTGAGTATAAGGTGTCTAGAGTTAAGAGTACTGAGGAGGGGGAGGAAGATCTATTGATGGTACTCTGGGAGTTGGATGGAACAGTTAAAGGCTAGAAAGTTATTGAAAAAGTTACAATGATGGTGGAAGTCAATAGAAAGAAGATTTGGGTGGATAAGGAGATTTGGGAGAGGGCTTAGGAGAGAAAGCAAAAACAAGAACTCCTGGTAAGACTCAAGGCAAGCAATGAGAGTGAGGGGTCTAGTATAGGTACAGCAGTGGAGGATGGACAGAAGGGGCTAGGGGTTCACAGCAGTCTGAGTATATCCTCCAGCAGAGGAAACCAGAAAGAGTGGAGGAGCCTTTCTTTAATGACTGGGTGCCAGAGAGAGACACTGGTAGGGGTGAGGGAGTCAAGATACCAGAGGATACAGCTGGAGCCACAGGAGTTGAGGTGGAGGATATTGTGATGAAAGATGCAAAGAATATTTGGTTTGGAGTCCCAGATGTGGCCAAGGGTGGACAGGTAGTTGGAGTGACTGGGGAAGATCTGGTGGATGCATCAGATAAGGAGTGGGATGAGTCAGCCAACACCAGTTTGAGAGAAGTATGAGTAGCAAGAGAAAGGTCAATGACCCCTGGGGGGGAGTGCATGGTAGAGGGGCCTTGGATGTGCAAGATGGTGATAGAATTGGCAGATGAGGAGTTGGGTGGTGTGGATTTTCGACTTATGAGTGAGAAGGCCTAGAGTGATATCTTGTATAGTGTGAGAATTGTGGGGAAACTGATGGCAGAATGCTTGGTAGTGCTGCTGGAGGATAAAGGGTATGAGATGGAAATAGCCAGAGAAGTAAAATTGAAGATAACAGCTCAGAAGATGGTGGTCAAGGGGTGGAATACCTAGAATAGGGCAGGTTTGTAAGTGGCAGCATGTGAGGGCTATCACATGATGATGGAAGAGAAGGACACAGTAGTCATTCAAGAGATCTTGGTAGAGTTGGAGGCTAAGGAAAGGGAGAAAATCAACCTGAAAGCCAAAAGAGAGCAGGACTTGTCAAGGATGGATCAGGATCTGGAGATTTAGAGTAAACCTTTACCTCAAATATTATTCAATATGAACAGTTCAACTAATATTTTTTCAATCAATGTCAATGGGCTAAGGGGATCAGAGAGGTGAAGAAATATTTTTGAAAGACTTAAGGGGGAGCAGATGTTTTTTTACTTTAGGATGTGAGATGTGAGGATGAGGAAGATAAGCTGCACTGGTTGAGAGAGTGGGGAAGGGTGGCAGAGTGGTGAGTAAAGGTTGGAATTCTGATAAGAAAGGGCAAAGGAGTATTGAGGGACATTGGGGGCACTTATTGTGGGTGGTTTGGGTGAGACCAGATTGGGGGCCAGTAGTGGTAGAATCTTGCTACTGTCTGGTGAAAAGGGGGATGAAGGTAGCTTGGATAGAGGAATTGTTGGATGGTGGATCTTTGGCAGAGGCTGGTATTGACATACTTGTAGAGAACTTCAACATAGTTAGGGATGCTACTGTGGATCATTCTGATGGTGGGCTAGGCATGACAGGCAGAAGTGGGAGGGGGAGGAGGTGGAGTGACTGAGCACCATTGGAGATACAGGGCACCTGAAATGGGGGAATCAAGCAGTATTCATCCATGGGGTGCATGGGCTGCAGATGCAGATTGATTGGATTCTGCCAGCTGACTGTTGGGGAGTAGATGTCTGGAAGGAATTGGAGGTGATGTGGTGCCTCTGGTCAGACCATTGGCAAATGGTGGGGCAAGGAATATTTGGGGGAAGCAGTGTTGGGCATGGACATTGGTGTCTGAACTGCACTCTATTGAAGGACAAAGGGAATAGAGCCAGGAGGTGGCAGGTATTATTGTACAGTAGAGAGGTGAGGGAGTCATAGTAGGTGACTGGTGGCTGAAACTGAAGGTCACTCTCAGATCTTCTGAGGAGAGGTAGAGAGAATGAAGGGGAGACTTTGAAGGAAATGGGCAGTGGAAATCTCATATCAGCTGGTAGGCTTACTGATGGGATTGACTGGTGTCCATGGGCATGCCAGGGAGGAGGGTGAGGAGTGGCAAATGGAGAGAGTGAGGAGGGAAATTGAAGAGCTGAAGATTGCCTCAAGGGAGGAAGAGAAGTTGCAAGTTTAAGGAATGGTGACAAGACTGAGGTGGCAGGGGCTAGAGGATGGGGAAAGGCCAACAAAGTATCTTACCAGACTCCTCAGAGTGCACAAGGTGCAGCAGAGTTGGAAGGGTATTATAGGGGAAGATGGTGAAATGGTGACTAGTGTGCAGGATATCCTGGGGTCACTCCAGAGGCAATGGGGAAACCTATAGAGTGAGGAGGAGGGAGGGGAGGATGGGAGGACTATCAAGGGGTACTTAGAGGAGTGGACCCCCCCAATGGTTGAGGGGATGGGGGATCTAACTCATCCCATCTGAGAGAAAGAGATCTTGGGAGTGCTGGTAGCTACAAAGAATGAGACAGTGCTGAGGAAGGAAGGTCTTCCATAGGATTTTTGGAAGAGGATGGTGGACATTGATGAAGTACTTGAGGAGATGAAAGAAATGTATGGTGTGGTGATCGATTCAGGAAAATGGCCAGGAGGACAAAGGCTAGGGCTGGTGGCACTCCTGTATAAGGACAAGGGGCTGAGAGAGGACTGGAAGAACTGGAGGCCAATCATGCTTCTGGATATGGATAGGAAGTTGATAATCAAGATACTGGTGGCACATCTACAGGCAGTGGCACAGAAAGTCTTGAGAAAGGAATAGCATGTCTTTGTTGGGGGGAGGCTGATCAGAGATAGCACAGCATGGGTATATGGTGTTATTAAAAGAGCAAGGGCTGCAGGGGTAGATGGAAGGCTGGTCTTTCTGGATCAAGAGAAAGCATATGAGAGGGTGCACCAAGTATAGTTCAGAAAGGTCTTGGCAAGAATTGGAATTCTAGGAAGACTAGGTCAGGTCATCATTTAGATGCTGGAGGGGAGCAAGGCTGCCATAATGGTGAATGGTCATCAAGGAGTCCCATTTATATTGGGGAGACAGGTGCCACAGATACTCTCTCTCTTTAATTCTGTTTACTCTGTCACTGGAGCTGCTTTCAGATAGGATTAGTCATCAGATTGGGGAATTGTCTGTGTTGGGGGTGACCTGGAAGGTTGGTATCTTTGCAATGATATGGTGGTTGGTTTGGGCTCTGTCCAGGATGTGGGAGAGCTTAAGGAGGTAGTTGGCTGATATGAAAGTTGCTCTGACCAGAAGCTGAACTGGCACAAGTATGAGATAATGGTGCTGGAGAATAGTGTAGTTGGTGGGGATATCATTGGATCAGTGGTGCCAGCAGGGGAGGAAGTCTGTTCTTGGGCATCTTCTTCTCTATATATGGATTGGTGCTGCTGAAAGCCTGGTGGGAAGAGATGGTGTGAGTATAGAGGGACTCAATAAAAGGCTGGGGGGGATGGTACATCTCTCTGGCATAGTGGGTGATGATTCAGAATGTCCACTGGATGCCAAAGCTATATACCACTTGGATTTTCCAGCATAAGTGGTGAAGAGACTGTTTAAGTTGACAAAGGATTAGAACTGGGCAGGCAAGCATAGTCAGATCAGCTGGGAGGTTCTGGTTCTACCTGTGGAATGGAGTGGCCTTAAATTTGTGGACTTTCCCAAGAAGCTTCACTGCTTACAAGGATGGTGGCTCCAGAGGGCAGTAGCACTGAGAGGGGGTGGGGTGGGTCCCTCTGATACAAAAGGTGTAGGAAGCAAGGTATGTCCCAAGAGTGTCATCTGGTGATTTGTTAGAGGTGGTTGGCTGTGGCGGGAGCAGGAGGCTGTGGTATCCAGGGTTCTTGTGAGGGGTGGTAGAAGGAGTGCATAGGATTGGTCTTCAATGAGAGAGGAATGTAGTGGTGGAACTTTGGGACTCAGGAATGTGGCAGTGGCACAAGCTACTATTGGGGGGGTCCCTGGCAATTACCTTCAGTCTAGGTGCAGGGGTGGAGAATCAGTACTGTCTTGGCCTAGATCTCTGGCCAGAAGGGTGGCAAAAAGTAGAAATTGGAGAAGAGTGGGATTGGTCAGGCCTATGGGCTTGGGGGGCAGAGGTGAAGAAGTGGATCCCTGGGTAGTATGGTGGAGGGTGGTGAGGAGAAATGTGATGCTGAATTATAGGTCAGGATACTTAGTGGAGGGAGGGGTCTTTGAGTGTAAGGAGTGTGAAGGGGTTGGGTAGATAGGAGGAGTAGTGCAGATCTCTGAATATTGGCTAGAGGAGTGTAAGATAATGGCATACTTTTGGGGTGAGGTGGGGCAGCACCTGGGAGGCAAAAGTAGAGGGTGAGGATAAGTGAGATGGGATGTACTTAGAGTGAGAGTGTTTGGCATAGTAGGAAATGAGTGGCTCACCCTGGGGTGGGTCCTTGCAGCATGAGTAGGGATGGTGGATCATTGGCTGGCAGTATTTGAAGAGAGCAGAAAGATGACCTTAGGGTAGAAGATGGTATAATGACAGTGGTTGATGGGAGATGTACTGGTGGGCTGGCAGAGAGGATGGGGCTATGGGGAAGGACATTGCAGGAATTTGGTGGAGGTTATATGTAGCAAGAGTGAGGGCTGAGTGAGAGTGATCAGTAATAAGATAGTGTTTGAGAGAGTAGGGGTAGGATGAGTGAGTGAAAGAGTAGGTTGGAGGGGAGAGGGCTGGGGCTACTGGTGTGGTATGAGGACAATTGGAATGTATAGATAGTGGTAAGGTAATAAATGTAGCTAAGGCCTATA
>RQIL01012466.1:0-11285 GCA_003951145.1 Jimgerdemannia lactiflua | reverse complement strand
TTGAGTTATTATATTTTAAAAAATAGAGTTCAAATTAGACTCTCAATTTAATTCAAATTTAATTCAATTCAAACTTTATTCAAATTGAAAAATCTTGAATTTAATTTGATTCAAATGATCCTTAATTCAATTCAATTCAAATTAATTTGATTTATTTGGAAGTACTAGCAGTCATATACACTAGAACTATATTTACCAGAAAGCTCTTCAAAGCTTAGAGGGCCCTACTATAGGTACTGATATTCTATAAATAATCTATACTAATACTAAATACTCATAGTTAGCTGACTCTCTACATAGTCTATAATATACTAAAATGATATCTTATTTATAATAGTAAAAAGAAAAAGATACCATACTAAGATAAGAATATCCCAGATATAGCTGGAGATATCAGAAATTACAAAAAAGAGAAAAAAATACCAATCTGGAGAGAGATATGGATCTGGGTTATAGAGATAAAAAAGTGGATGCCCTCTAAGTTCTGAGTAGTCTGATGGAGATTTTTAAGATAGAATATTATATTGAACTTTCAGTCTGAGCATCTGGTGGTAGAAGGCATCTTTGAGTATAAGAAATATATAGGAGTTGAGCAGGTAGAGGAGGTGGTGCAGACCTCAGAATATTAGCTAGAAGAGTATATAGCTTTTGAGGATTTTTGAAGAGAAGTTGGGCCACTTGGGGGAAAACTATAGAGGCCATGGGGCTGATTGATGGAGAGTGTTAAAGTGGTAGATATTCAGAGAGATTAGAGATGAGTAGCTCACACTAGGATAGATCCTTGCAGTATTAGGTTAGTATAGTAAGTTATTAATAAACAGTATTTGAAGAGAGCAAGAGAATATTAACTAGAGAAAAGGTAGTAAGGTGGAAAGTAATAATAGTCAATATCCTATCTGGGTAATAGTAAGGATAGAATATAAGTAGTAGACACTATTATAAACTAGTAGTGACTATTTATAATAAGAGTGGAGAAATATGTATTTGAAATCATAAATACTGAGATAGTTTTTAAGAGGGCTGAGATAGGAGAGAGGGTAAATATAAAGTGGGTTGAGGTTGGTATAGAATGGAGCTACTGATATGGTATGAGGATATCTAGAATGTTTTAGATAGTTAATAAATAAGGCTATGGCCTATAAAAAAAAAAAAAACACTAATCTAATACTGAAAGAGGAGCAACTTATTACTATTACCTTCCTTTTACTATCCTGTAATAAATACAGTAAACCATACTGAGGTAGAAAAGTTATAAGTTAGAAAAAAGAGAACTTGGTCAGTTATGTATCTGCCAGATCTTATAACTGATATATATAATAGCACAGAGCTACTCTTTCTCTACTATCACTCATATTATATAAATTTCTAGTATACTTTTGATATACTTCTATATTGTTTATTTGAAAAGTAAATAATAATATAGTAACTATGTAAGATTCTAGTGGATAAACTAGATCTGGAGATAGTTAAGTATTCAAATAGCAGTATAGAAAGGAAGAGATTGATATAGAACTAGGCTTTTTTGAGCTGACTAGTAGAGAAGAGTCTGGTAGAGAGCAGAGGACTAGCAAGAAGACTGAGAAAGAAGAGTTAGTAAACTTCACTACTATAGTAAAGAATGATAGAATAGCTGAAGATAAGAATGATTTGAAAATAGTTGGAAAGAGAAAGGAGAAGGATAGAGGTACTGGAGGAGTATTATCTATTAGAGAGGAGAAGAGAGCTAGAAGAAGAGTGACTGATAGTAGAGCAGAACTGCTGATGGAAATATAATAAGGAATCTGATATAAAAACCAAATGTGACTACTGATAGGCACAGAGTGCCTTCTGAGGGCTTAAGAATGATATATAATGGAGACCTATCAGATAGTATAATAGAGCTAGTAACTGCACTATTACTCAAGAAATCAATCTCAGAATTTGTAGTTATATTAAGCTTCTAAGGGCTAGTAGTAATAGTAAGGATGGTTTTAGGGATACTTGGGAGATAGTTAGGTGATATAGTATTAGTGAAGTTCCTGAAGAGGTTGGAAGGAGTTGAAGTTAGATTTGTAAAGAAAAGATATCTGGTAGATATATTGATAAAAGGAGTTATAGTAGATAAGGTTACCATATTGATGATAAGATACTTATACTGGGATCTTAGAGTAGTGTACTTGATGGTTAAAGGGGTTCCTATAGTATTAATGGATGAGACAAGAGGCAGGATTGGAGTAGTGATACAAAAATATAGGGATATAGTTAATATTGAATTTTAGATATAGAAAGAGAAAATATTCAAAATAAGTAATATAGAGATAAGACTGTAGGTAGCAGAGAAGGAGATGACTGAGAAGACTGGAGATTGGTCTAGAATATTAAAGTAAGATATATTTGAGTACAAGGTATTAAGAATAAAAAAGATAGAAAAGAAGAAGAAGGATTTGCTAATAGTACTCTAAGAATTAGAGAGAACTATTGAGTAGAGATCAAAGACTTGAAAGATCTTTGGGAATGTGACTATGGTAAAGGAGATAAATGGCAGAAAGATAAGAATAGATAAGAAGATATAGGAGAGAGTATAGGGGAGGTATATATAGAAGAAACTTCTAGAAAGCTATAAGAATAAGTCTGACAGAGAGAGAGCAGAGCCCCCTAAGTTCTTGGAGGATCTGGCAATCTTGCAACACACTCCTCAGTATACAAAAATCATTGGAGAAGATGAGCCTGGGTTCTTTATAAATCTGAATGAGAAGGAGAGAGCTTAGGACCAATAAGCAGATACTTTAAGTGGGAGGGTGGAGGCCAATATTGAGATGGGGAATATTGTAATGAGGGGGGCCCAAAATGTGAGGTTTAGAGTACCAGATACTGAGTGAGGAGGTATTATGGTTAGGGGGGTTAAGAAGAAGAGATTAATTGATATTGAAAAAGAGAACACTAAGAGAGAGAGAGAGTGGGTAGAGATGAAGAGGCTCATGATCTCAGGTAAGCTGAGTGAGAGAAAAGATATAAATAGTGAAGATACTGAATGATCTGATAGTGGACAAACTGGCTGAGATTGACTTTCAAATACTTAGTAAAGAGAAGTAGCAGAAGCAGTTGGCTAGAGAGAGCATAGTTAACAAACTATAGTTGAAAGTACTAGTAGTTATATTGAAGAAGAAAGGATATGAGATAGATGTAATAAGGGAGACTAAGTTGAGAAGTATGGTAGAGCAGATTGTTGCTGGGTGCTGGATAGAAGAAATAGAGCTAAACTATAGAAGATAGTCTGTAAGAACTATAGAGAGAAGGTGGAGAATAAAGATTATATAGCTGATAGAGAAATACTAGCTATACTAAAGGAAAGAGAGAAAGCTGAGATTGAGATAGAATATTTATTGGATCTATTGAGGATGGACATTGAGCTATAATTGTGAATAGTTTGGAAAAAGTATAATATACTCAATAATTATTTTCTATAAATAGTACAACTAATATTTTATCATTAAATATTAATAAACTGCAGGATTTTATAAGATACTAAAACATTTTTGAGTAGTTAAAGGGTTTAGAGGCAGATCTCTTTCTGTAACAGAATGTATGGTATAAAGATAATCTAGACAAGCAGAACTGAACTCAAGAGTGGAGTAAGATGGCAGAATAGTATAAAAAGATTGAGAAAAGGAAAAGGAGAGTTGAGGAATATTGGGAATTGGAGAGAGTGGCTACTATAGGAACTATAAAAGATGTCTGAGTAGAGTTTAGTAGTAGTTGGCTCTTACTATTACTCTGTAGTCAGAGAAGTAAGAGTGGAGTAGATAGAGAGACTATTGAATAGTAGCACACTAGTAAAGACTTGGATAGATCTATTGGGTGGGAACTTTAATATAGTGAGAGATATCTTTATAGACCAGTCTGATAGGGGGGTAGGTATTGCTGGTAGAAGTGGGGGGCTGAATAGATAGGAGGTGATTGAGAAGATGGAAGCTAGATATATAGAAGGTAATTGAGAGAATGAGTGTCTTAGTTAATACTAGGAGGGCAAAGTGGAAAAAAAGAAAGATCTTTATACACTGGGTGAATGGACTGAGGACAGAGATTGATTGAGTACTCATAGTGAATTGCTGGGGAGTAGATATCTGGAAGAATCTCAAGATAGTATAGTGTCTCTAGTCAGATCATTGGGATATACTAGAGCAAGGGAACTTTGAGAGAAGTGAGAATAGGTCTAGTCATTAGAGACTCAATTATACTCTATTGGAGGATAAGGAGATGTGGGATAAATAAAGTACTGAAACCATATATCTTATTACTTAATAGTATATAGAGAAGATCCTAGTAAAGATCTGGTGGTTAAAGTTGAAGGATGCTATAAAGATATATTGAGGAAAAGTAAAAAGACTGAAGAGTCAGCTTTAATAAAGAAAGAGGCTATTGGCATCAAGATATCTAGAATAATTATTATTATAGCTATCAAATTTGAAGGAGAGAGAGAAGAAAGAAGGAAATAATTGATAGATAGTAGGATAAGAATAGAAATTATGGAGCTGAAGAAAGTTCTTTAATAGAAAAAAAAGGCTCATATATATAGTATAATAGCAAGGTTACAGTGATAGGGGCTGGAGGAAGGGAAGAGGCTGACTAAGTATCTCTCAAGACTTCCATAGGCTAAGAGAATACAATAGTAGTAGAAAGAAGTTATTGAAGAGGAAAATACTTTAGTAACAGGAGTATAAGAAATTTTGAGTTCTTTGAAAAGTTAATAAGAGGCATTGCAGAGTAAGGAGAAGAGAGGAGAAGATGGCAAGACTAGAGGTATGTTTGGAAAAATAGTGTCTGCCAAGAGTAAAGAGTCTTAATAATTTGGAGTAACTAGTTAAAGAGAAGGAAATAGAGTATTCTCTTCACTATAAAGCTGGATATAGTGCTGAAAGAGAATGGACTGCTCTGAGACTTCTGGAAAAAAATAGTGATAATTGAAGATGTGCTCTAGAAGATATAAGATATATATAATTTAGTCATTAAGGTAGATATATAACTGGGAGATCAGAAGCTATAATTAGTGATACTACTCTTTAAGGATAAAGAAAGAAGAGAAGACTGGAAGAACTGAAGGCTGATCATGCTTTTGGACATAGATGGAAAACTAGTAATAAAGGTACTAGTGATATAGTTATAAGTCATAGCATAGCAGATTCTTAGAGAAGAGCAGAGAGAATTTGTAAGAGAGAGACTGATTAGAAATAGAATAGTCTGGGTATATAGAGTTATTGAGAGGGCAAGGACTACTATAGTAGATGGCTGGCTAGTCTTTTTGGACCAAGAGAAGGTAGGGTGTGATAAGTTTAGTTAAAGAAAATTCTAGAGAGGATTAGAATCTCAGAAGGGCTGGATAGATTGATCATCTGCCTCCTGAAGAGAAGCTGGACTATAGTTATAGTAAATAACTATAAAGATATTTCATTTTCATTGAGGTATAGAGTGCTCTAGGGGGATCTGCTGTTACTAATTTTATATATTCTATCATTAGAGCCATTGTTGGATAGGATATAGTAGAGGATTATAGAGTTAATATTTCTGGGCATAAATTGGAAAGTAAAAGCTTTTGTAGATAATATAGTAGTTGGACTAGATATTATGGAGGATATAAGTGAACTCAAGAAGGCTATGAGATAGTATGAATACTATTTTGAATAGAAGTTGAATTGGCACAAATATAAGATAATAGTTCTGAGAAATAAATTAATTAAAGATAATATTATTAAGACTATTATTCTCCTAGAAGAGGCCATGTGATATCTGGGGATATTTCTCTTAGTATATGAGTCAGTGCTGTCTAGAGCCTAGTGGGAGGCCAGAGTGACTGTTTAGAGAGATTATTTTTAGAGCTGGAGTGAGTAATATGTATATCTTTCTAACAGATAGAGTCATAATATTAAATATCTATTAAATGCTGAAGCTATGGTACTTGATATATTATTTGGACTTTTCAGCTTAGATAATGAAGAGACTAATAAAGTTGGTAAAGGATTAGATATAAGTAAGTTGAAGGAGTTAGATTAAATAAGAGATGATGTTGATATTAGTTAAAAGAAGAGAGCTGAGTTCAATAGACTTTTCAAAGAGAATACACTATCTCTGAGCTTGGTATCTAAGGAGAGCAGCAGAGTTGAAAGAAAGAGAGTGAGTCTCTCTAATACAGAAGGTGTGAGAGGTATAGTATGCCTCCAGAGGGTCTTCTGAGGACTGGGAAGAGAGTAGAAGACTAAGATATACGAGATTTTGATAAGGAATGGTTGAAGATATATATATATAGAATTGACCTTAGCTGGGAGAGTCATATTGGAGATGAGTCATGGAGACCAGAGATATAACAGTAGTATAGATTATTATTAGGAAACTTGCTGGTAATAGAGTTTAATATAGGAGCTAGAGTAGATAGCCAATATAGGACTGGATAGAACCTTTGGCTAAAAGAATAGCAACAAGCAGAAATTGGTAAGAAGTGAGACTGAAGAGGACTATAGACCTAGGGGATAGATATTGTTGGGATGGCAACTCGATATATTAGCATGTGATTGATGATTTCATCAATCTGATATCATCCATCTATAATGCATGAAATACATATCCTACATAAGTTCAATAAAACACCCTCTTTCCCAACAAAGGTTATGAGCCCTGCTAGCATTAAGCAGCTATAGAATATACACCTCGTAAATATATGCTACACTATATACACTAGAAATGTCAGAAGAACAACCTAGCAATGCAAGCAATAGCGGCAATATGCCAATCACCAGTATTCCAGTGATGGGAGCAGTCCCTGTCATAAGTATAAACACAGCCAAGAGGTCTATCCTGATCTTTGACAGGAAAGACTACACCATCTGGGCATTCCATATAATGAATCTTCTTGATGAATGTAGCTTGGCGGAGTATATAGAGCCACAAGTGCAGATTCAAGACTACGACCCCACAAACAATTACTGAGCATTATGCGAAATCATATTCATGTTGTCGAACTTGCAAACGAAGCTCATAATGTATGCCAATATGGCCAACGAAGCATGGGAAGCCCTATGCAATCATCACATGCAAGCATCTGTGTCGAATCGATTCCACCTGAAATCTCAACTATTCAATCTTTGAATGAAGCCCAAGAAAAGTATCCAGGAATATACCAATCACATTGATGACCTGGTGAATCAAGTGAATTTCCTCAGCATGTCTGCAGATTGCATTGGCAATAAAGAGAAGGTCATAGCACTCACAAAAGGACTCCCAGATGCATATAATATTGTCATCACAGCCATGCATGAGAGCAGCACTCTCATGGACTATGCCCACATAATAATGAGCCTCACGAATGAGGAAATACACCAAGGAAACAGTGCCAATGATGATGACGAAAGGGCATTCTACAGGTTCTGCAGACATAGTAATGCCAAACATGGTCAACAAGGTCAACAAACCCAAACCCAAGCTCAACAATGCAATAATAGCCAGTCCAACCAATCAACCAAGTATGATGGTTACTATAAATATTGCGACAAGTATAGATATAGGAAACACCAGTGCTATCACTAGAAAAATGAAAATAAGCATAGAAGCCAGTATGGAAGCCAGCATTGGCAATGTGGGAGCAATAGCAGATATCAAGAGAAGTGTGGGAATGCAAATACTATCAAAACTGACAAAAGGGGCAACCTATTCTTCATGCAAGCTGCCAACTCCAATTCCAGTAATTCTACTACCAAATCCACCAACTCATTGTCTATGGACCCTGGTCAGCAAAACACTTTTGAGTAGATGAAAAGTGGCAATGACATCAGCAACGAATCTGCCAATGCAGCTGATGATAATGATATCTGGCTGATGGATTCTGGAGCCATGCAATACATGATATCACATAGGGAATGGTTCTCTATATATGAGCCTTTCGAGCACCCTATACCTATCAAGTTAGGAGACAACAATGCATCTATGCTCAAGAAAAGGGAAATATCAATATGCATCTCTATGGCAATATCATAGAACCTGCTGGTATCTTTGCAGATGTACTATATGCCTTGAACATAGGAAAGAACCTCTTTTCGATGGGAAAGATGATGTCTCATGATAACAAAGAAATACATATACATCCAAAGGGTGCAACAGTATATGATCTGCATGGCAATGAACTGATGACAGCCTCGAAACAAGGCAATCTCTATATGATCAATGACATGCCGAATGGTGTGAAAGCCTCTGTATACATGACAACAATAACTAAGTTCAATACATGCAACACATGGTATCAATGCTTAGGACATATTGGCAAAACAAGCCTTGAAAGAATGATCTGAAATGGCTCCGTGAGTGGATTGCTGACAAATATATACCCTGAAACTGACAGTTTCTGTGAGGATTGAATGGCAAACAAAGCCTCCTGGCTACCATTCAAAGAATGACTAAGGCACATATCTGGGATCCTTGACCTTGTGCATACAGATATATGCGGCCCAATGCATATGCCATTGCACTCCAGCAAGAGGTATTTTCTCACATTTATTGACGATTATATGCATAAAGTGTATGTATATCTCCTATCGGCAAAGAGCAAAGCCTTGGATAAATTCAAGGAATTCAAAGCAAGTGCCGAGAATGAGACTGGATATAGAATATGTGCTATATGATCAGATAACAGATGCGAATACATCAACAATGCATTCAGGCAATTCTTGATGAAACATGATATCACCCATCAAACGACGGCTCCATATATGCCTCAGCAGAATGGCATGGCTGAGCGATTTAACCATACAGCCATAGAAATGGTGTGTACAATGATCAATGCTGCTGGACTATCATATTCCTATTGGGCTGAAGCTATAAACACTATGGTATATATATGCAATTGATGCGTATCTTGATCACTAAGCAAAGAAGCTAGCAACAATAAGTATTCCAGGAATGATGATCTCACCCCTGAAGAGTTATGGAGCAGATCCAAACCTAATATATCCCATCTACATATATTTGGATCCAAGGCATATGTCCTTGACAAAAGCAATGCTATCCAGGATATGTTTGAACCTAAGATGAGCAAGCACATATTTCTTGGGTATTCCGACAGTGTATAGGCTATGGGATCCAAGCAAGCGGCATATAGTCATCTTGCATAATATACAGTTCAAAGAAAAAGAGTTGGAGACCCGCATGGAAGTACCGGTTGAAACCTCTACAT
Organism: Jimgerdemannia lactiflua; assembly: GCA_003951145.1. Lineage (NCBI taxonomy): Eukaryota > Fungi > Mucoromycota > Endogonomycetes > Endogonales > Endogonaceae > Jimgerdemannia > Jimgerdemannia lactiflua. Next base: position 2,092 of record RQIL01012466.1, on the reverse strand, counting down.
CAACCTCTGCATCCCAGCCAGCACAAATGCAGCAACCATCATCCATCTCTCCAGCAGTCAATTAAAATTATTTTCAACCACTATACATATCTGAGTCTGAGCCAAGAGTAATAGAGATCAAAGACGAAGATGATGGCGAATCCTCCAATGATGAGGGATCTTTTTCAAAGGGTAAAAAGTGCTCTAATATTTGGCATGAAACCCACTCAGAATTAGAGAGTTATTGGGATATGCCAGCAAGCCGTAGACAACATAAAGACTATGTGAGCTATGTGGAAGCATACAAATATACGTATATCGCGACATCTTCTGATGAGCCAAATACATACGATGAGACTATGCAATGCACTGACAATAAGCAATGGAAACAAGCCATGGAGGAGGAATACAATTCGCTTATCCAGAATGAAACATGGGATCTAGTACCTCTTCCACCAAACCGTCAAGCAATCAGATCAAGATGGGTGTATAAGCTAAAGTATAATGCCAAAGGAAACATAGAGCAGTATAAAGCTTGCTTCGTTGCTAAGGGTTATTCACAGGACTACAGCATAGACTATAATAAAACCTTTTCACCTGTATTTAAGCTTACTTTGCTTAGAATACTCCTTGCAATTGGTGTGCTATATGACCTAGAAATCCACCAGATGGATGTTAAGACAGCCTTCCTGAATGGTGACATGGACACTGAACTATATATTCATCAACCATAAGGATATGAACTATATGACAACTAGAATGGCAAGCTCATATGCTGATTACATAAAGGATTATACAGCATTAAACAAGTGGTATGCCTATGGAATAAAAGGATTGATAAACATCTCCTTGACAACAGATTCAAGTATTGTGAGGCAGACAATTACATATATGTCCAATACTATGATGACAGCATAGTGTTTATTGATATATGGGTTGATGATATCATCATTATAACCAGCAAGAATAGGCTTAATGGAGTAAAAGAAACTCTACGCTACGAATTCAAGATGACTGACATAGGTGATGCATCCTTTCTTTTGGGAATATCCATTATGCATGACAGGAATGTGCATGCCATATACCTCTTGCAAGCAACATATGCTCAAACTGTCCTCGAACACTTCAATATAAGTGAATGTAAGCCTGTCAGCACTCCTATGGAGACTTCTGTAAAATTAAAGAAGCCCGATGACAACACTACATCTGCTAACAATATCCCTATCAATAAGTGGTCGGTTCTTTTATATACCTCATGCTTGGAACAAGACCTGACATATCCTATGCCATCAACAAGGTGGTGCAGTACTCATCCTGCTATGATAACTTGCATTGGAGTGCCATTAAGAGAATTTTCAGATATCTTAAGAGTATGGTGCACTATACACTCATCCTTGGCAGCAGATTAAGCAGGAGCAATGACAAGAGCAATAGCATCTGGCTATCTGGCACATATGACATCGATTGGGCAGGTGATTTAGATGACCGCTGATCTATGACCGGATATCTCTTTCACATCAATGGCAAAGGATCTATTATTTTATGGTAAACACGCAAGCAGAATTCTGTAGCAACATCGTCAATGAAGGCAGAGTACCAGGCACTGTCATTGGCAAAGGAACTCGGATTCCCTCAGGAATGCACTACACTACACCAGGACAACCAGTCTATGATTGTACTCACTAAGAACCCAATACACCATAACAGAACGAAATATATCGATATACAGTACCATTTTGTTCACAAATGCATAGACAATGGTGCTATATACCTGGAATACATTCCCATGGAGTATATGATTGCAGACTCATTGACCAAAGCCCTTCCAAAGTCGAAGTTCAAGCTATGTACTAAAGGAATGGGTCTTACAAGTCTTATACTAACATTTGGTTGATCACAGGACACTTTTCAGGCTGTTAAAAGCCTTGCACAGCATTCCACATCTATATATATTAGTTACATCCCTCATCTATGAGTAGATAACATTACTTGCATTTCTGCAAATATTTCAGATATTTCAGAACACTTTTCAACCCATGAAAATTCAGTATTTTGGGTTACATGCAGTTTTTTTTTTTTTGGGGGGGAACATTCCATATTCCTTTTTTTTTTT
>RQIL01012455.1:0-11286 GCA_003951145.1 Jimgerdemannia lactiflua | reverse complement strand
TTACTTATATTGATATATTTAGAGTATCTCCAATAATTCTGCTAAATTTTTAAATAAATTTACCCAATTTTTAAGGTGCTAAGCCCAATACAAATTGGGATGCACAGCAGTCCCTCCAAATATAGCAGTCAGGTAAGTAAAATATATACATTTCATAACCTGGCCTATAAGTATAGCTGATAATTTGGCATACTCTCCCACTGATTCTACCAGCCTCTCTTTGATGATTTCCTTATACTCTTTCTTACTCTTACTCCTGCTCCTTAATATTAAAAAGAGGAAGAAGAAAAACTTTTCCATTTCAGAGGATGAGCAATTCTGTTACTCTTGGCTCAGTATCTTATAAGACTCACTAACTAGTACTGAGTAGAGAGCTATAATATTCTGATAGAGAATTCACCAATATTATAATAAGTTCAAAGAGATAAAGACAGAGTATACAGAGGACTCACTGTCCAGCTACTGGGTGTTTATTTCAAAAGTAGTCAGCAAATTCTATGATACTATAGTCCAAATAAGTAGTTATGAGAAAAGTAGAGAGATGATCCAGAATAAGGTACTTTATTTATAAAGAGAAGGACAAGAAAGGAGTATAAGAGAGAGTGGGGAGATAGTCTGAGATAAGAGTATAACTTATCTAATTTTCCAAATATTTTTGTTTCATTAGAAGATCCAAAGTGCAAAGTACCTCTACCTCACTACTTTAATGTACCTGGCTCAATAGAGGCAAATTACAAGGTTGGGTGGCTGTTGTAGATTGGCTTGAGCTCCCAGTTACTTTGTTAAAAAGCAACAAAATGTTCAGATTTATAGATCTGGTACTGGTGTTGGTACTTATACTGGTGTCTAGTAGTATAATATTCAACAGCTGGAGACTTCTGCAAGTAATTTCCTAATTTGGTGATATTCTTGGATTGATGGTCCTTTGTGTGTGAGTAGATTTTCTTCTTTGAGTGATGATGGATAATTCGTATAATATAGTGAATTTGGCAGATTTTCTTATAAGCAGGCTCTCTAGGAATCAGTGATCAGATTCCTTTTCTAGAAGAGTGCAGATTCTCTAAGTGTGTGATAGGTAATCAGATTTCCTTATTCAGACAAATGGACTAAAAGTGATAGGTTTCTTAGATATGATCTTCTCGAACAATATGGTTAAGTGGATAATGCAGTTGAGTGGTTGATGCAGTTATGCAGGTGATGCAGTTATGCAGGCAATGTGGACTGAATAAGACAGATCAACAGAATACAGTAGATTGGCAGACTTTGAATGGTGGCTTATTCTTTAAGTGGCAGACTTGAATGATGTGGATAAATGATGCAGTTGAGTAATGCAGATTGGCAGAATGTGGTGGATTAGCAGACTTCTCTTAAAAGGTAGACTTTTTCTTAAAACAGGAGACTTATTCCTTAAGTGGCAGATCTCTTAAAAATGGCAGACTTCTCTTGAAAACAATGAACTTCTTTATATTGAAAAGTGGACTAGAGTGGAAATGAGATACCAAGCTCACAATCTCCTAAAAGATGCTCTAGAGTGGGCATTTCTCCTAAGTATTACAATCCAATTTTTAGGATCAAGTGGCTTTTGGCAGACATATCCCTCAAAGTGTTGTAGGCAGACTTGTTTTTTGCTTTGGATTCAATTTCGGACTGAGGTTTATTCACTCTTGTCTCTGGGGTATTTTATATATTGTGGTTGCTTTCTGATTACTATCTGGCTAATTATAGAGTGCTATTTATGAAGGGTATTCCTTCAGGAGATAGTATTCCTTCAGGGGACAGTATTTTCTCAGAAGACAGATTATTTCTCTGTTTAGCTATCTGGGTTATTTATATAGTTTTTCTGCAGCAATAGTTGCTGGACTGGTTACTATGCTATACTAGTGTTCATGTCATCTGGCTATTTACTTGGCTAAGTAGCTATGTTTTTATGGTTCATCACATTAGCTCCTACTAAAGAATGGTCTGTCCCAGACTATCCTTTAGTCATCATTCTAGTAAGTATAGGCATCTTCTACATCCATACCTATACCATCATCTCCTTCTATATCTGGTTCACTCCATTCTAACTCTGGGTCTGGCTGATCTTCTTGTTCTTCTGAGAATAGGAATTCTATTTGTTGCAGGGTACTTTGGAAGATAGTGGTATTTATCTTCTGGATATCATTGAAATAGAACTGGGCTTAGAGAAGGGCTCCAATATTTCATTTATATAAAGTATAAATTCATTTAGTAGCTATAGCACTTTTTTGGGTAAGGCCAGCAGGGCTTCATAGGTAGGCTTAGCCTTATAGGATTTGTCCAATGGAGTAGTAAGCCTGGAGCTAGTGGATTTGTTACAATCTTTGAGCAATGGTGAGGTTTTCAAGATGTTCTTGAATCTGGCAGACTGGGGTTTTTTGGGTTTGGCGAAATAGTGGTAGAGGGATTGGTAGAGCTTGAAAGGAGCTGAGGATCAGGGTTTGGAGACACTGGTCAATCCTCTGAGTCATGGTTTGTGTAGGTATATCTTGAGGTGATTGATGTGAACTAAGGTTCTCAAGATTCATCCATTCATACTTCTTATACATATAGATGCTAGTTCCTCTGATGTTGTGTACAAGATATGGTCCTTCCCATTTTGGTTCCAGTTTGGCAGCAAAGTTTGTCTCAATTATGCTTCTCCAAACTAGGACTTGATCTCCAATCTTGATCTTCTGATCTTTCTGCATCTGGTCATAATACTTCTTTTGTCTTTTCTGGACCTTGATAATCTGTTTTTGGGTATCTTTTCACAGCTAATCTCCTTTTTCAAGAAGCTTTCCAAGGTTCTCATGGTCAGCAGTTCTGGTTTTCTTGGTAAATATCATTTTGAAGGGCTTTTGTTTGGTTGAGACAGCAGGGGTGTTTCGGATTTCCCACAGGATTTCAGATAAGCAGAGATTCCAATTGATAGGATCAACCTTAGCAAGTTCTTTCTTGATGGTCTGGTTTATTCTTTTGGTCATTTCATTGGTTTGAGAGTGATAAGAGGTAGTTCTTTTCAGGTAGATCTCATGAATTCATGCATAACTTGAGAGTATAGTGTTCACAAATTCAGTTTCTTAGTTAGAGATGAGTTCTTCAGGGGGTCTATATCAGAGGGTGAGGTTATGAAGGTATCCAACAATGGTCAGGGCATCTGCAATCTCCATAGAGTATGCTTTGGGCCATTTGGTCAGATGTTCAACAAATATTAGGATGTATCTGTTTTGTTTTGGTATTATTGGCAGGGGTCCAATTATATCTACTTCCCATCTTTGGAAGATATGAGTGAGTGGGGGAATCGGTTATAGAGGGGCTTGATAGTTCTTCTTTCCTTAATACTTCTGGCAGGTGTTACACTTCTGAATGATGTCTTGGACTTGTGTTCTGAGGTAGAGTCAATGTTGATAATCTTTTCGAATCTTATCTTCTGTATTTGTTTGTCTTTGGTGGGCTTTCTGGTGTTCTTGTCAGATGAGATCTTCTTGCTCCTTAATGGTCTTGGAAACTTCTTTGAGGGTGTAGTTTCTGGGTATACTCTTTCTTTGATTCATTAGGTTATGTGGGAAAGAACATCAACATTATTGTAAGTTCTTCTTGCTTTGTGGATAATATTGATTTTGTAATCTTGAAGAATAAGGATTCATTGGGCAAGGATTCTAGTGGGGTCTTTTCAGTATAGTAACTATTTGAGAGCTATGTATATGGTCTGTGATCAGGGTGAACTTTCTTCCAATGAGATAATGTTTGAACAAAGTAACTGCCCATATGACTGCAAGGTATTCAAATTTGTGCTCCCATAGTTGGTCTGCTGTTTGTTGGTAGCTCTACTTGCATAAGCTATCACATGGTGCTGTTTGTCAGGTCCTTCTTGTGTAAGAATTGCTCCAAGGCCATTCTTGGATGCATCAGTATACAGAATTAAAGGTTTCTGCAGATCTGGTCAGACTAGGATTGGTGCTGAGGTCAGGCAGTATTGTAATTTTTGGAAGACTTCTTTTTGTGGTTCTTTCCATTGGAATGGTACTCCTTTCTTCAGCAAGGTTTGGATTGGGGCAGAGATTTTGGCAAATCCCTTGATGAATCTTTTGTAGTAGAATGCAAGCATCAGGAAGGATAGAGCTTCTTTTGGAGTCTTGAGAATAGGAAAGTTGTTGACTTTTTCGATCTTCTTGGGTTCTGCATGTATTTTATCTTTAGAGACTATGAATCTAAGAAATTCAAGCTTCTGTTTGCCAAAGTAGTACTTCTTTGAGTTAAGTCTCAGGTGGTTTTGTCAGGTGAGTTTAAAAAACTCTTCAAGGTCTTGCAGGTGGTCTTTGAAATTTGCTGAGTAGATATTAGAATCATCCACATAAACAATTAGATAGTAGTAGATGAGAGAAGCATATACTGAGTTCATCATTTGCTAGAAGGTTGGGAGTGCATTGCAGAGTCTAAAAGGCATTCAGAGGTACTCAAACAATTTTCCTAGGGTAAGGAAAGCTGTCTTTTGAATGTCTTTAGAGTCCATTGATATCTCATGGAATCCTGCAAATAAATCCATGCTGCTGAAGTATCTTGCATTTTGTAGCTGGTCCAGTAGGTCATCAATTTGGGGCAAGGGGTATGCATCTTTCTTAGTTACTGTATTGAGTTTTCTGAAGTCTACATCAAGTCTCTATCTTCCTTTCTTTGGTACTATAAGTATAGGGCTAGCCCAAGGGCTGGTGGAGGGTTGGATGACTCCATTGTCTAAGAGTTCCTATATATATTCTTTTTCGAATATTTTCAAGTGGTGGGGTATTCTGTATGGTTTCTGTTAGATAGGTGTTGCATTTCCTGTATTTATACTGTAATGGTATGATGGGTTATATGGCAGGTTACCATAGTCTATGGTAAAGATGTCCTGATATTTATGAAGGAGTTCAGTCAATTGTTGTTGTTACTGAAAGGTCAATTCTTCTCCAATATTTGTGGAAGGCTTCACTTTCTCCTGGGTCGCAGAGGGGCCTTCCCTTTCTTCTGTGACCTTTTGCTGTTTTCCTGTAAGTTTAATTCATAAACTTCTCTGTATATTTGGTTGGGGTAAGGCACAAGGTGTCCAATGATGATTCCTTTTGACAGGATGATGTTGTCCCAGCTTGTGTTGATTGCTCAGGAGTATACTGGATTCATCTTATCAGAGAATGTGTACCCTTCTATATGCAAATTTCAGATTTCTTCATTGGGTTCAAAGAAAAGGTTTCTGGGGTCTGGTGGTGCAAAGATTTTGATAGTGGTTTGCTCTTCTAGCTCAAGGATGAGATTCTTGTGAAGCTTTACTAGTTGGTGGAAAACTTGCTGAGGAGCATTTGCTTTGAATTGGCTGACCTGAAGGAGATATACTTCCTTCTTGTCTGAGTTTCCAAATCCTTTGGTTTGTCTGGTTCCTTGAGTGAGCTTGGGTATCTCTTACAGCTGAGGGGTCTTATATTCGAGAAAGACTGCCTGTGTGATTTTGTCTTCTTTGTGGATTCAATCCATTCACCACTTCTATTTCTTAAAATAACCTTGATTTTGCCTGTATATCCTGGGTCAATGGTTTCTTCTTCAGTGGAAAGTCCTTCAAGGGCTAGTCTAGATCTTGAGGTCAGCTGGATATAAGTTCCTTTTGGTGGTTGCATAGCAATACTGGTTCTGATAAGCTTTGTACTTTCAGGGCCCATAGTAGTGTCATAAAGACTGCTGAGATCATAGCCAACATCTTCTTAGTGTGTCTTTTTTGGTAGAATTGCATTGAGATAAAGCAGGGTGAACTGTGAAATATTTTTGCCAAGTATAGGCTGTCCATGGACTGAGACTCCTGTGGCATTAGATCTCCAACCTCTGATTTCTAGATGTGGCCATCTTGCTCCAGTAGAGGGGTCTTGAAGGTAGTTGATTCCTCTTTTTCCAGTGGGGTCTAGGGCTTCCATGAAATTGATAGCATCATCTATCCATCCTTGGCAAGTTGCATGGTAAATGAGAGCCAGGATATCTTCTCTTAGGTCATATATCTTGAGGACCTTCCTTTTAGGCTTCTTCTTCTTCTTCTTTTGAATCTTTGCTCACTCATCTCCTCTTTTGAGTGTGTGTACAATTACATCTTTGCTGAGATGGATCTTTTCGTATTAGTAAGGCCAGCATCTTGGGTGCTTTCCATGATGGCAATATCCCATGGCTTGGAAGTGTTTCTTTCTTTCTTTGATTTCTCCTAGCTTTGGAAATCTATATCCATTCACATCATACTTTGGTGGGAGAGTAGAGAGGGGTTTCACTTCTGTCTGGGTGTAGAATCCTACTCCATATCTTCTCTTTGTGAGTGTGGTAACTGATTTTTGGAATGAGGTTCCTTCTGCAATGATTTTCAGAGATTCCTTTTTGATAGGCTATCTGGCTTGCTGGTCCAATATATGGCATTGATAGCAGTAGTCTCTTGGTGAGTGGAAAATGACTTGATGGGGGCATCTGCCCATTCAAAAGGCCTTCTCTTGATGGATTTCGGGACTTGGAATGACTGGTTGTGAGCTAGGTCTGACTTCTTCTTCACTCTAGGTGTTATTAGCTTCTCTTTCTTATAGTACCCAATTTGGATCATCCCATGAGACAATTGCAGGGAGCTCTTTATTTTTGGAAATACCATCATCTTCTTCCTCTAGTGGTTGATCCCAAATTGCTTGTACTTCTGCTGCTTCAATTTTGGAATTGGATATGACTTGTGTATGGCTCTTTAGCTAAGTATTGTGGAGACATCTCTTCTTTCTTCTTCTGCATTTAGTGCAAGTAGTGCCAAGGCTTTTTTGAATTCCCACATGTCTGAATGAGTGTTCCTCACATTTCTGTCTTTAGAGGCACTTAGTGCATCCTCTGGCTTCTCCAGCAATGGCTCTGATTGTGATGGGGATAGTATCTTATACCCACACATTATCTTCTGGTCTGTCTTCTACCATGTTGATTCAGGGCCTCAGTCTAGGGTCATTGTCATTTTTGGAGTCCTCCTCTTCTTCTTCTTCTGTAGTGGATTCTTCACTGCTGGCATATTCTTCTTGAATGGTCACCTTCTTCTTCTTCTTTGATGGCTCAAAGCTGGTGACTTTGATTCAGTACTTCTTTCCTCTATAGTTGAATTTGAGTACTTGTTGACCAATGTTGATATCTGCATTCATCTCCTTCATCCAATTGGTGCCAAGGATTATGTCATAGGTGACAGCTTTGGTCACAACTGTTTTGGAGATGGCAAACTGAATGTGTCCAAGAGTGATAGTGATGTTTCAGACTTCTCCTAGGGGTTGAGTTTGGGCTCCATCTGCTACTATAATGCTAAGGCTAGAGGGTCCATCAATGGGCCATTGAATGCTGTCCAGGAATTTCTTGGCAATGATACATACTGCTGCTCCTGTGTCAATAAGGATTTTCACCTTCTGGCCTCCAATTTCTCCAAACAGATAGGTGCTGATATGTCTTTCTGTAGTCTGCACTGCTGGGGTTGCCAGTTCTTCTTGAGAGATGAGAACTCTTCCTGTGTAGGATATGGTAGTTTGCAGCAACTTGTTTTTTACTCTAGCAGATATCAGTTGAAGGAACTGCAAGAGTGGGACTTCCATCTTGGCTTCTTGGATTTTCTTCCAGGCTTCATTATAGATGTCCTGGGGCATGGTCTTTGAGATATATTTCTTCTTGGACTTTGGAGTCTTGGTTTCCAATTCTGGTTTTTCTCCCATCTCTTTATCAGCAGATTCTGGTAGGAGATCTTCTTCATTGATAGTAGCTCTGGGGATGAAGAGTGAAGGAGAATGGGGAGGTGTATCAACCTACTCCTCTTCATCTTCATCTTGAATAGTTCTTCTGCTTGCTCTTTTAGGTGGTTTTCTTACTGCTTGAGGGCAGCCTACTGCTCTCTTTCTCTTTTCTGCTAGATAGACTATTTCTCTATATTTAGCTTTGGTTGGGTACAAATCCAGATCACTGTATTCTTCACTGTCACTCTGCTCATAGTCTTCTACTGGGTGAGCTTCTGTTCTCTTGTTGTGGGTATCCTTTCAGTTTGGTGGTTCTGAATTTCTTGAGCTACCTTAGTTGTTACATTTAGGGGCATAGTGTCCTTGCTGTCCATACTTATAGCATTGAACTTATACCCTATCTTTTGGAGGATAGTTTCGACTGTCAGAGGATGGGTAGGTCCTCTGATAATTCTGATTTTTGCATGTGGTGTATCTTGGCTGGTAGTCCTGATTTTCACATAGATAGCTTGACTGGAAATTCAGATTTTTGCATAGAGAATATCTTGGCTGGTAGTCTTGATTTTCACATGTAGTGAGCCTTTCAATCTGCCCAACCAGTCTGTCTACTTTTGAGTTGAGGTCTTGAATCTCATTCTTGTCCTTCTTCCATTCTTTGATGGGCTTTTCTCCTTTTGATTCTCCTTGAAGGATTTCTTACAGGGCCTTAACCAAGAGGTCCTCCTTGTCTTCTTTTCAATTATCAGTCCAGATGGTTCCTTATTTGATATCAAAGTATCCTTGGGCTGTATCTACTTGCTCTTCAGGCTTCCTGATGTCCAGGGTTTAGACATATTGAGCAATATTGGGTGGAATTCCATTAATGAAAGTCATTGGACCAATGATGTCTTGATTGGCAGCATTAAATCTAGCAGCATGCATTCTCTTCTGGATTCTGGTGAAAAATGCTCTTGGGGATTCTCTAAGATTCATCTTCATTCCCATGATAGATTCTTGGACTTTGTAGCAGATTTTGTTTCCTGCATACTTTTTAATAATCTCATATTGCATGGCCTCATATTATTCTTCTTTTGATCTTGCATTCTCCATGATATCTCCTAGGTCTGTATTTCCATCATTTGCAGTTCTGGTGAAGATGCCTTTGGCTGGCTCTCTTAGTTGTGCCTTGAAGACATTGATTTGTCTTTGGGTTGACAAGTCTCTCAGGGCTGCTATTCCTTCAATTGCATCTATAAATTCTCTTGGATCTTCTTCTGGGTATCCTGCAAATGTGAGTAAAGTTGTGTCCATTTCGTCTTCACTGTCTTCTGATTCTGTTTCAATCTCTGAATCTGATTTTGAGTTGTTGGCTATTGATGGGTATGAGCTTGAAGATACAAGGGATCTGGGAGATGGTGCTCTTCTTTGTACTGGTGAGGTGCTTGGGATTGGAGTTACTGGTCTGGGTAAATTAGGGAAGACTATTGGAGGGAATCTTTCAAGATGATGGTTGAGGTCTCAGATAAGGTTGTCAAAGTCTTGGTTGGTATTGTCTACTTCATCTGGTGTGAGCTTGTCAAAATCTCTGATTGGCTTATCTACTGGTGGAGGATTTTATACAGTGCTGGCTTCTGCAGTGTCAGATCCTTCTGATACTGAGTAGTATCCAGTTCTAGAGGTAATTACATCTCTTCCTGTCCAAACACTTTGTAGAGCTAGAATTCCTTCTCCTATAGTGACTGAGATTGGTACTATATCAAAGGTTGCTGTGGTGCTGGTCTCCAGGTTGAAGGTTGGGTTCTGTGAGCTAAAAAGTCACACTAATTCTTTTGAGAATATTCCCAGTTGAGCCCCCAAATGTAATGTACCTAGCTCAATAAAGACAAATTACAAGGTTGGATAGCTATTGTAGATTGGCTTGAGCCCCAGTTACTTTATTAAAAAGTAACAAAATATTCAGATTTATAGGTCTGGTACTGATATTGGTACTGATGCTGGTATCTAGTGGTATAATATTCAATAGCTGGAGACTTCTGCGAGTGATTTTCTAATTTGGTGGTATTCTTGGGTTGATGGTTCTTTGTATGTGAGCAGATTTCCTTCTTTAAGTAATAGTGGATAATTTATATAATATGGTGAATTTGACAGATTTCCTTATAAGTGGGCTCTCTGGGAATCAGTGATCAGATTTCTTTTCTGACAGATTTCCTTAAGAGTGCAGGTTCTCTAAGTACATGATGGATAATCAGATTTCCTTATTCAGGCAAATAAACTAAAAGCAGCAGGTTTCTCAGGTATGATCTTCTTGAACAATATGGTTAAGCAGATGATATAGTTGAGTAGTTGATGTGGTTATGTGGATAATGCAGTTATGCAGGTGATGCAGACTGAATAAAGCAGATCAGCAGAATGTGGCAGATCAGCAGACTTCTTGAATGGTGGCTTATTCTTTAAGTGGTGGACTTGAATGATGCAGATCAGCAGAATGTGGCAGATCAGCGGACTTCTCTTGAAAGACAGACTTTCTCTTGAAATAGGAAATATATTTCTTAAGTGGTGGATCTCTTAAAAATAGTGGACTTCTCTTGAAAATGATGAACTTCTTTGTATTGGAAAGTGGACTGGAGTAGAAATGAGGTACCAAGCTCACAATCTCCTAGAAGAGGCTCTAGAGCAGGCATTTCTTCTAAGTATTGCAATCTAATCTTTAGGATCAAGTGGCTTTTGGCAGGCATATCTAGTGCTCCCAAATAAATTGAATCAATTTGAATTGAATCGAATTGAGGGTCATTCGAATTGAATTGAATTGGGGATTTTTCAATTCAAATTGAGTTCGAATCAAATTGAATTTGAATTGAATTGAGGTCCAATTCAAAACCTATTTTTAGAAATGTAATAACTCGACAAATACACATCCAAATTTAATGATCTTTAGCTTATTAGATTCCCATATATATGAGGAATCTAACAAGCTAAAGATCATTGAATTTGGATATGTATTCGTTGAGTTATTCAATTTCTAAAAATAGAGTTTGAATCGGACTTCAAATCAAATCGAATTTAGGTCCAATTCAATTTAATTCAATTTGTTGGGAGCACTAAACTAGGCATATCTCTCAAAGTATTGTAGACAGACTTGTCTTTTGCTTTGGATTCAATTTCAGACTGAGGTTTATTCACTCTTGTCTCTGGAGTATTTTATATATTATGGTTGCTATCTGGTTGCTATCTGGCTAATTATAGAGTGCTATTTATAGAGAGTGTTCCTTCAGAGGACAGTGTTTCTTCAGGGGACAGTGTTCTCTCAGGAGACAGATCATTCCTCTGTTTAGCTATCTGGGTTATTTATACAGTTTTTCTGCAGCAATGGTTGCTAGGCTAGTTACTATGCTCTATTAGTATTCATATCATCTGGCTATTTACCTGGCTAAGTAGCTACATTTTATAGTTTGTTACACCACTGTCAATTCTGCCTTCTTGCTTAACCACTTCTGGGATGTTCTTAACCCTTAGACTGTAACATTTTGCAGGCAAATTTGCCTGCAAAAAAATTTATATTTTTAATATT